>VXBW01003105.1:99739-114655 GCA_013400375.1 Thinocorus orbignyianus
ATGCCACTGGTCTTCTTGGCTGCCTGGGCACACTGCTGGCTCATGTTCAGCCACTTGTCAATTAGAACTCTCAGGTCTCTTTCTGCCAGGCAGCTCCAGCCACACTTCCCCAAGCCTGTAGCGCTGCATGGGCTTGTTGTGGCGCAAGTGCAGGACCTGGCATGTACAGTGGTAGCTGTGAAAATGTGGGAATCTGAAGTCAGGAAGGAATGCCCTGATCTCGCACCACTCTCGTCCTGGGATTCCCTGTGATGGGAGCCACGGCACCGAGCCAGAGCAGCACAGAGAAACGCTACCAGGAACCTGACCCCTGGGGGTTTTGTAGGTTATCCAAAAAGCAGTTAGCCAGAGGAATTCACATCCTCAGCTCTAGCCAAAGCAATAGAAGTCGGACTCCATTTCTGCAGCAGCCCCGCAGACCTCGGGGGAGACGCAATAGGTGTGGATGTTTTCATATTAAAATTAATAAAATCTTGGCTAGGAGACAGTGAATTTTCAGAAAGAAATGGTCCTGATTAGTCATACTCAAGAAGTTTGCACTGGTTTCAATTACTGCCGTTTATGAATCTGCTATCTCCCTAGACAGGGACACAATGGAACTGAAAAGTGTTTTTTAAAGGGAGACCTCAAGGCTCAGGGAAGTGGTCAAGGTGACTGCATTCCATTTTTAAATTCTCAAGAACTGCTTATTCTCAGATACAATTTGAAATTCTGATAGTAATCACCGTTTTTTCCTACTTAACCAGCTATAATTCATCTACTCCTGGCAAATCTAAAAGGCTATAAAGCACCAATGTTTGTATTTTAATACAACATCCTGCAAATTAACAGGATGCTTTCAAGTGATGCAACTGTATAAGCAACAGACCTTTCTCTGAAAAGCAGAGTACTGGAAAATAATGTTATATACCAACTCTATTTATAAAAAAAATAAATATATATTTCTTATTTACTACTGCAACTACCTTCTGGCCACAGAACATGAGAGCATCCACTGCGTGAGGACAAAATCCACCTGGCTTAATCATCCTTCTGAAAATAGTTAAAAGGCTGGGGAATACCTTTGTTCACAGGAATTAATTTTTTTCTTATATTAAGACATGATGATGTCCTCTATCAAGTGCTTGTTTCCTTTGAGAAGAAAGACCTGTGTAAGCCTGAACTCGCAATGGCTCAAGAGCATATGGTAATACAACCCCCACCTCCTGCGATCCAGCTGCTGACACTACCCTAGTAAGATGGGTGCTTGAACTGCATTTTACCTAACTCATGCAAGTAAACACAGCAATCAGTAATATTTAATCAGTAAAATCAGTCTCAGTAATTTAGGACTAGCTGCAGTAACGAAGTCTCTCATCCTTAGAGGCTGCTGGTAGATCACAGATTAGGATGGAGACTAGTCTATGCAGTACTCACACGCTCTTTTAACAGCCTTTCCTAAACTAGGGAATTTAGAGCAGAATACTTCAATCCAGCTGATTAGACAGGCATCTGGTGTCAAAGGACTGGCCCAAGACTCCTAAGGATCGTATCTTCTATATATAGACACCTAGGCTTAGGCAACTGAGTCAAGCCATAAGGATGGGCTTCAGTTGCAGGTTGTGGACACCTAAGTTATTGCATGCAAAATTAGGAGTCCAAGCTGTTAACAGTCAGTTTATACCCAGCCAACGTGGTCAGTGGAAGGAAGACGTGTGTTGAGTTGACCTGGAATGCCTTTTCTCTATTCTATTCTCTTTTGTCTTTGAATAACTTCCTCTGTCTGCAGCACAGCCTCTCTGGAGAAGTGGGAATTGCAGACTTGAATATCACACGCTGATGTGGAGGGCACACTGTGCACAGCCTCTTTGGATGAGTGGTCTGAGGGAGGCTGTTTTGCAATCAAGGTACAAATTCTATTTCTCAAAATATTTTACTTTACAAAACGCGTTTAGTCAAGGACTCATCACTCAGGATTAAAGGGGTAGAAATGGACAGAGGTGCCTGAGGTGCAGATCTGACTCAAGGGCTCCTGACAAGTGGTAGATTCAGAGTCCTTCTTGTAATTAGCATTCCTTTTGGCGAACTCTAGGCAGCTTTCCACTCAGCATGGCAAAACAACACTTTAAGAAACAAACACTCATCTCTCTATTGACTGCAGAAGGCGGGTAAGTGCTCTGACTCATCCTGGGAGTACTGACACACTCATTTTAGATGTCCCGATGCCAAAAGTGGGCATCTAAAGCAGGCAATGGCAAAGTCAGCCCTACTCTTGAAGGGTACCTAGCTTCTTGCAAGAATTTAGTCTTCTTCAAAGACCTTCCGTTCTCCAAAGGCAATGGTAAAGTAATTCCAGCTACAGATTTCAGACCTCACTTAGTAAAACCAAATGAAAATCCACTTCTTTCCCTGATATGCCCTTCTACCACCTATTCTTGATTCTACTTTTTAGTTATTTTGCTAAGAAGACAGGTTCTTCTAAGTGAAGAAAGCCTCCCAGGCTGATGGAATTAAGGCAAGACCGATTCAGCAGACTGCTCCCCAAGCTAAGTGATTCCCACAAAGGACATTTTGCTGATGCCATGGCAAAAAAGAACAGTTGATGGCATAAGAATAATAATGTTTACATGCTCTATTAGAATGACTTAGAGCAAGCTTTCCAAGACCTCCTCCCATGCTACTTCATTAGTTAAAGCAATTTGGAAATCTGTGAGGCTATGTGAGTCTTCGGGCCATCTAAAGTGCCAGACGGTCAATGTCTGGAGAACAGGTTGTCATAGTAGTTCCTTAACCATAGGCAGAACAGTTCAGTGGAAAAGCAGCATGACCATTTAAAGACATCTGGAATCCCCTGGAGCCTATTAGTTCCCTGGGAAGAATGCTGATAAATTGCTTGCAGGGAGAAAGAAAATATCTTTGCAGTCTTTGAAGTGTCTGCCTTGTGTTAGATATGAAATTTATTCCAGATACACAGGGTAACAATGGTAACAGTACTTTTGGTATTGTTCACAGAGTACAGCCAAGGTCATGTGGACTATCTTTATGACTACAGCTTAGAAAATCTGGTAGCCTAGGTTTAATGCAAACACAGGTAAGGCAATTGTGCTGCAGTTACAGTCTATCATTGATGGAATACTGGTCACTCAGTGCTTTGAGTGGTTTTCTTTCTTGCTTTTTATGATGAACTATATATATACACCTTTAGTTCAGGAATATGGATGTTTTTCCTTAAAGTGTGGCAATCTTCGGTAACAGTGTGATGCCATAGAAAGGTAATTCTGCTTTTTGCTTTGTGCAGCCAATTTGCTTGTTGCAATCCCTTCCATCAGAGAAAGTACTTACTGCAATCTCCACACATCAGCGGTTTTCAAAGAATTCTTGCAAACCAGTTAAAGAGCCAGCTCTCCAGCGAGATTGTGCTTGTATTCTGACATCTTCTTCATCAAAAAGCCTCTTTCAGCCTTGAAAAAGCCAGCCTGAAGGTCACTGGAAGTCAGGAAGAGAACTTGATCCTTTTCTCTCATTTTTCTTGCCTCTTGGTCATATTTACGAAGCTAGCTTTTCATTAGGTCCTCATGTTTTCTCCAGGTTCCCACTTATTATCCTCCTTTCTTCAGGGAACTTTCTTGGTTGCAGCTATATTTCTCAGTTGCCTGCATGACTTCTGCAAGGCTGTTTACTTTGGGAAGCTCCACCAGCGTTTTTTCAGCATCTCTAATCTTCACTCTACAGATGCTTGGATTTTTACAGAGGCATAAATGACTTAAGTTTCTAGTGCTTTCTTCTGCCATCAAAGGTGAATGAAAACTAGATGCCTATCTTTTCTGGATAATTTAAAAAATCCCAACTGGTTCTTACAAACTTTTCTTTTGACCTGTTTATAATACTAAATTTTACATTAATCACTATTATTATTGCTTCCTTTGAGAATTTGATCTACCTTTCTGTACTAAAACTTGCAGTGCTAGATTTCATGCTTTAAAGTGACTGTTTAGTACCATCTAAGGACCATTTCTAAGCAGTGAGACAGAATTTCAGAGTTGTTTTTTGTGTGTGTGTATGTGGTTTTTGGTTTTGGGGTTTTTTTTTTTTTTGGTACAGTGAAAAGGCAAAATATTTTACTCAAAGCCCATTCAAGTGAGGAGACATTCTGACACGTAATTGTTCAGCATTACATTGGGACATTTAAGCAGGGACACCCACTGGTAATACTCAGATTACTGAGCATCAAAACAGCACTAGTAGCTGTTGCTTGGCCACTAAGCTCTGCCAGGTACATGACTCAGGATGACAAGAAACAAGTTGTCTAAAGTACTGTCTCATTTCATAGTTTTCCATGGCAAATGGTTGCTCATCCATCCCACAAATCATGCCATGTCTCTCCCAAGGGTCCTCCTGTACTCTCAACCACCAAAATACTGTCAATGTTTTGATGCAGACGTAGAAGATGTATTTACATGACCTGAGTTTTCTTCAATTTCCACCAATCATGAGTGTAAACTTGGAGGAAAAGCTGGTTTTACACATGAAAAACAAGACAAGCTCCAAACACAACGCTATTATTAAGACAAAGAAAAGGTGGAATTTTCCTTTCTGGAAACACAGCAAATAGGCTTGTATTCAAGAGTAGTTAGAAAAATTACATGCTGATGCTGTAGAAATTCTGTGTCGTTGTAGACAGCAGCTTTCTAGATTCATTCAACCCTTTGATGTCACTCAATCTGAATGACTTCATCACATCTTAACACTTACAGTCTTACCTATTTTGCCTAGGAAATATTGTGGAAGTTATTGGAATGGTGAAGTTAGCAAATAGTCCATGTAATGATAACACCTTGTGATATGCAAATAGTCCATATCTCTTCTGTTTCATCTAAGGGTGGTGCAGTATCTCTGTCTGGACTGCCCTATATTTTATCCAATGGAGTTCTCAGCCCTTTTCCCCAGCTACACTGATTATATCAGCAACATGAAAATAAAAATTACAAACATTAACAGCGCCTTCACATCCTTGAAAGATCTCACTAGAGAGAACTGATGCGCTGCCAGAGGTACCGAGTGGCAGCCCGCTGCAGTGCCAGCCTCCTGTAAGTAATGACTAGCAGTATACTGGTTTTGGCATGGACTCCTTGTCTAGCCAACCATGAGTGCTTAGTGCTGCCCTCCTCCTTCTTTCGTGGTCCAAAATTTGCATGGTCTGCACTCGCAGTGTCATTGAGGACGACTTTAACAAGCCACTCAGTTTCCTGAAGAAATAATTACAGTGATATAATGCCCTGCATATTTTTTAAATTGCCTTTACGCTTTGCTAGTACTAGTCTTGTTTGTTGAGTCACAGCTTCTAAGAAGGTAAACACTTTACTTTTACAACAGCGCTGTTTTCATCAAACATCTGCTTCTCACTGAAATGACACATAAGTTTTCCTTGGGTATTCGGTCACAGCGAATTAGCTGTGAGTGCCTGCAGATCAAAGCCATATGGGGATCACTTGCGAAAGCACAATTCTTTCAACATTATTTTAATCGAATTAATCAGCAATCAATGGCAAAACATACTTTCTACCGAGATCAGTTATTCTAAAGAGGAGGAAGGTCTCGAGGTTACGGCATGAGCTCAGTTGCTGGGGACACGAGTTCAACTCTGCTCTCTCTACCCTTCATGTGGGACCATGGAGGGTATGGAAGTTGTGGGGAGGATTAGTTTTTGTTATCTTAGCTCAGTATCTGTGACCCAGCACAGCAGCATTTTCAGTTGGGCAAAGGGTATTGTGGAAGTGAATATATTTACAGTTAGAAGGAGCTTGCACACTGCTGCACTGAGGCATTTCAGTATCTAGAACAGAAGAGGACCTCTTCACAAGGGAAGGACCAACCAACACCACTCGCTTTCACGTGCTTCAGCACAGTGCAATAGCTGACCATACGCACCCTGCAGACAAACCTGCAGACGTCTACTTGTACCAAGCTTCCCCCTACTTTTCTTAAATATCTTTTAATTACAGTATCTTAAGCCTGAGAGCACTGGAAAAACACGAGTCATACGGTTGTTTAGTTAACTTCTTGTTAGTTAAATTCTGTTGAAAACAGATAATAAACATTTTTAAGATTGTGGAGGTTTGTAAGGCAATTTATCTACATAAAGGCAGCACTTTCAAACTTTATTGCTAAGCAGTGTCACCTCAGCATTATGCATAAACCTTTTTTTTTGTTGTTTGGATTACAAAATAATAATAGTGGGAATAGGACAAATTCAAACTATGATTTGAAAGCTACTTTTTCTTTTGAGTCAAAAGAATGCATGACCCATTGAGTTGCTTACAAAAAAATATTCTTTGTGAATTTACAGCAGTGATAACAGAGACTTGCACAGACATCCCTTGTCAGTCAGATTTGAGAAAGATGCCAAAAGTTACTTTATATTCAAAGGTCCAGGCTCTGTACATCTACCAGTTGCAGATACTGGCAAATAGCAATTGCAGTTCTGCACTTTGAACTATGTTAACAGCAACACTAGAAAGAAATAGGAAAATAATTTATTGGGTTCAAGAGAAAAAGATAATAATCTGAAAACTAAACTTGCAAGCTGATGGACCTGAAGAAATACATCTCGGAAGCTGCATTATTTCTCTGTGATCAGTGAACAGTAAATGCAGTGCCAGTGAAGGGGAAAAGCTCTGCCTCAGGCGGACCACACCAGATTAGTTCTGTGGCTGGATAAGAACTTCATCAGATTATGCTATTTGGTTTCCAGGAAAGCATCAAAACATTGTCTATGACTCAACATGAGAACGGATTATTGAGGATGGAGAAGAAAGAGACTAGTATAAGGAGGCAAGGACATTCAAAGAAAAAAGATGATTTTATAGTTGTGTTAGACCCCAAAATTTTGCTACAGGGCAGCACCAAATGAGCCCGAGGGGCAATCTCAAGACTGGATTTGCTGCATGGAGTATTTTAATTAAAACAGCTGGCACAGAAATTAGATACATGCTAATTTAATCTGTGGATGAAAAAATGTGGAAAGCATTGTCTGTATGGAAGAGAACCATGGGTTCTAAAGGATAGTTCAGTAGATGGCCTCCATGAGTGCAGCCATAGAAATTCCAAGTTTTGGCAACAGAGCTGCCAGTGAGCCTTGCAGTACTGGCACCATGTACCACCATTGTTCTGCCAATCTTTTCCAGTTCCATACCATTGGCAACACCTTCCAACATGCTCCCTGCATCCCTGGTTCCGTGGGATTAGGAGACAGTAATTTAAAATGGGACTCATGCAGACAAAGGTTTATTGGGGCAAACACAGTAAAGAAAAACCAGTTTTATAAAAGGAGACCAAAAGACCTTGACTTGGTTAGTCTGGTAAAACACAGCTGAGCAAGGATGTAATTGCTGTCTATAAATATATCAGAGTAAATGCCAGACAAGAAAAAGAACATTTCAGCTAAAATATAGGAACAGAACAAGTGGGGCCATAAATAATTTTAAGCTGGAAATTAAATTATTTTTAAGCTGTAGAATAACATCACAGTTTTCCTAAAGACATTTTTACAGGGAAGAAAGAAACACAGCTAGTTTTACATTAGAACTTGCTTGTTCTATGAAAAACTGCATGGAATGAAGGGGAATGGGAAGAGCAGTGGGTTATGACACGGGATACGTTTTGTTTGTTCTTGTATAGCTACCTTTTGGCAAAGCCCTCAAGTAGGCTAATCAATTCCTACTTCAAGCAGAATTTTTTTCGTTCCTTTCATGGCAGGTCCAAATCCTTTTGGCTACCACTATAATTGATATGATCCAATATACTTAGATGGGGCCTCCTACTGCTGCACATACAGCTGCAAACATGCTCTCAGTAATACTCAGCACCAGCAGCAAAATACCCTTCTCATCACTGGGACTTCTTGTGAGAGATAAGAAATCAGTTGTTAATATTCTGACTTGGTATCTGACTCCTGTAATATCCTAAGTAGACTCTACGCTTTACATAACAACACTGTTGTCCCTGATACAGATCATTAAATATCTGCAAATGAAATGGGGACACATGTGGCTGGCTTAATGGCCTGACTTTTGCAATGCTCAGTCATACGGAAGGTTTGGCTCTGCCTGCTGCAGTGCTTATGTGCAAGACGTGAGGAAGACAGCTCTTATGTTCCAGAAGTGTGGTTGGGCATCACAATCTTGCCTCAACGCATTTTAGTTGTGATGCTTTTGAGATTTCGGATAATGTAGTAAAGAAAAAAGGAAAGTGGCAGTCCCGTTTCCACTCTGAGCCACTAAGAAGAATGTCTCAGGATACTAAGTTGAGAAAATAAAGAGAATTTCACATACTTGTAAATCAAAGACATAATGTGAAAAAGAATACAGGAGCTCCTCCCAACACACTATCATAGTTTAACATTCTCATAAGGAAATAGTATAATTTCTTCAGTAAATTTCAGAAAATGTAAACTACAGAATTACGATCAACTGAATAATTTGCAACTGTTTGATAAAATCAGAATGCAGAACATACCATGGTAAATAAAACTCATTTAATTTGTGTAAGCAAAAATGTTTGCAGAGTGTGCAGTTTAGTGTGCCTTGTACAAAAACAAAAGTACATCATAGTTTAGATTGAAATATATTCAGGTCTGGGAAGATGTGACTGAAAAATCTATCTCCAGGAAACACCTACATTCTGCATTACAAAATTAAGAAACCATATAAGCATATATTAAGAAAATGTATGTGTGGAAAGCCACAGACAGTACAGAGTTGAGTTTAGCATATACAAAGACAGACTGTGAGAACAAAAGCCTAAGGATGGGTTTTAATTTCTTGAGGTATGATATGAAACAGAAGACATTTAAAAAAGAAAACACCATGGCATTGATAACTGAGACTTTCTGACACTTATTTCGGCTGCCAGCAATACCTGCTGGCTTTTGGTCAGTCCTTCACGTATTGTAAACCTCTGCAGATCTCAGAAAAAAATCCCCATAGACTCAAAAACAGGTATTCTTGACAATCTCTGAATTGGAAAACTCAGTTTTCCAATTCAATACAAGGAAATTGTATTGATTTGGATTATGCCAAATCAGACAAGGACATACCCTCGCTTCGTCAATAATAAGAATACCCACAACACCAGTAGGCTGAAAATGGACGGGGTTTCAAAGTTACCTAAGTAGAATATTCAGTTTAAATAAATGGTAAACAGGTAAGATTCACCTTCTTTTTTGCAAGTGCCACTCAACGAAGTAAATTAGCGGGATCAGCATTTCTACAGTCATCCAGAATAAACGCTAGGCTTTTGTTTGTGCTTTAACCTCCTCAGGACTATGCAGGCCATTTCACCTTCGCAGACGTAATTCCCAGTTCTGGAACAGCAGTTGTCAAGGCTTTGAACACCCTCCAAGCAGTGTTCCCCTATCCACATCCTCACAGTGGAAGGTGGGAATCCTACGAGCAGTCCTATGCCACAGAGAGGGATCACTTACAAAGATGGGAACACGAGCCAGAGAAGGTCTGCACTATTCCTGCCCTTTTCCCTCTGGAATATATATTCTTTCCCTAAGCTATTACTGCGGGTGATCATCGGACACTGAGCAAGGTTGGCTTTTGCCTTGACACCGTGCCCTTCTCATGCTCTTTTTTTTCAGTGTCCAAGCCTTCACTGATAATTTCACACCAAGTACCTGTCCCAGAGTCTAGAGTGACAAACTGCTTTTGAGGCCAACAGGAAAATTCCCACAGTAAACTCCACTCACTGTAAATAAGGGTGTTAAAACTGTGGCCTGGGGTGAAGAACTGAAAAGCAAATGGAAACAATTCATTACTCTTCTCCAAAGTTGTCTAAGCAGACATTCCCTGCCCCAAAGTGATGCTAGTGGAAGAAGGATTTGTTTCCTCTTTGATGTGCTAATGGCAGGGGTTGTTGCCATGAGCCTCAGGATCCACTGCCCCACAGGGAAGAGGACAAAACAGGAGGATCTGGAAAGTTGGTATTTCGGCCCGTTTCTTCTCAGATGCTCCATTGTCTGTACTATGGAATAACCATAATTTTTCTCCACACCACATGTAACATCACCTATCTTAAGTATTTGTCAGACCATGTGAGAGATCTGTGCCAAACATCAGCAAGGTTTACCATTTCCTTATCACTTTTAGAAGTCAGGGCTGTGATTTTCAACTAGGACCATAAATTATCGAATTAACTAACTGAGATACTGGCTTCTACTTAAGCCAGCTTTCATCTCGGTGACTTGCAGAAATGTCCCAAGCTACATAAACACAGGGTCACTGTTCTAGGATTCCCCACTTACCACTACCTTCAGTCCTGTGGGGTCAGCTCAGTTTCTGCTCTTTCTCAAAGGCCAAATGCACAGATTCACTTACATCCAGGTGTCAGGGTTCACAGTCTAAATGCCATTCTCCAGGCTGTTTTGCCAGGGCACGGTTTTTAAAGAGTCAAATAGCAAGGGTTAAAAAACAAAAGACTCAAACACCCAAGCCTATCCCCGTGAAGACCTCCATAAATTAACCATAGCACAGCTCTACCTCCCAGCCTGAGGGCTGCCAAACAAGAGACTGGGAGCTGTGCTAATCCCTAATTAAATTTAATCTACACTAGGAAAGGTTTGTTGATTTAGCTAGATAGGTAAAGCGATGCTGACAGGTCAGTCTTAATGTAGGCATAGTTATAAGGGGGGAAAAAAGCCTCCAAGAGCATAATTGATAGCAGTTGGTGAGCAAAGTGAACTCCGTTATGGAAAGCCTGGGTTTCTTGCCCTTGTGCAGCTGCATCAGTGGTACACGATACAGGGGACAAGTGATCTGTGGAGCAGCTGCAGACCCCCAGTCCTGCTCTTTTATGCCCATGGCTGCCTTGCAAGAAAACCTAGGGATCACACACTGGGCAAGCCCAGCCACTTGCCCCTGTTTTGGCCATGCTGCTGCTGTTGCTGTGAACTGGAGGGCAAGTAGTCTCTGAGCCACAGCAGGGAAAAAGCTGAAACGCATCTCAGGTCACCATTGTACACAAAAAATGCTACACATATATACATACCTATTTAGATATGTGCACATATGTGTATGTACATACACAGGCATATGCACATATGCATGGGTGACCACTCAAACTTTGGCTCATACTCTGATAAAGCAAGATATGCTTTCAGCTGATATGATTGCACCAGAAAAAGCTGGTAAGGTAAACTAGTGTTTAAGAATATTCTAATCTCATCTCACCTAGAGACATCTGCTTCAGACAAGTAAATTACCAAATACAAAATCTGCAACAAAATAATTTGTATCTCTTTATAACTCTTGAAACACCAAGACACACTATTACATGTTCTGAAAAAAAGAAAGACTACTTAGGCAGTTATTATGAGTGTCAGACAGAAAGCGAATACTTATTCACAAACTATTAATTTGATGTTCTCTGGGACTGGAAACTCACAGGGTGGACCTGAGCAGGTCCCAGTTGCAACTTCCAAACTCCTTCATGCTGGTACAATGGTTAATCTGTTTCTAAAATGGGTTATTCATGTACAATAGATATTTTAACATTCTCATAGGGACTGCACATCCAGGGGAGAAGAGATTGTAATTTTTTGGGCCATAGCTAGTACTATAGCAAAAAGCATTAAAGAAAATGTCACTGAAGTTAGAAGATGACTTAAAAAACACGGTTTAATGGGCTGACACATGGTAATAACCTTATAAAATACCCTTTTGTCTTTTGGTCAATTTGAGGAATGGATACCATTTAAATGGATACCATTTCATGAGACTTGAAATAAAATAATCTGAAAATCATGAATACAATAAATGAATTTTTTCCTAATCTAGTCTCGCTGGTAACACTGAAGACTGTAAAAATCTAGTTCTAAAAAATCAGGTCATTGCTCTAATTAACTCTGACATAGACATAAAAGCATGCATATATAGCCTGCATTTAATGAAGAACAATTTTGCACCTCCAACATGCCACTAAAAGATTACACTACATAGAATTAATGCCTTTGAACCCTGCTATTTTCATCTGTAATTTACATGACACATCTTTTGAGGTATAGTCATGGATCTGTTTTATATAAATGTAGAGTTCTAGACTAACTTGCAGCATTTAGCTTTGATCTGTGTTGGTGTCAAGATGGAGCAATTCCTGCCGTTAGATACCAGAGGCACTTTACTCTCAGGGAGTCACAGTGCCTCAGATGTGCTGCAGGGAAAAACAATCACAGAAACGTGATACTTTCTCTTCCATGGGAAGGGTAGAGCAATTGCAGCAACAAAACTAGTTTTTTTTCTTCAAGGAGCTAGGTAGGGATCTGGGGGAGAGGAGAGGAACACTTTTTGGCCAAGTGTCTCACTGGGACTTCAGTTCTAGGTGCGCTTTACATGGGTCACCCAAGGGAAGACCAACTCCTCAGCCATAGTGTAAACAAAGGCATAAATGCTATACTAAGCAGAGCAGATTGTAGTCTAGACTTTGGCAGCAAGGGCAAAAGTACAACTGCAGGCAGGACTGCAGGTTGCCTGCTGGAACAGGAGTGGAGATGGAGTCAAGTCATGCCCACAGATCACCAACTGACAGACCGTTCCGCGTAAAGCAGAGGGTGGTTCCTCTTGGGAACAGAGCGAGAGCAAAAAGGGAAAATCAAAACCAGAGAAAGATCTGAGAATGTGCCATGGCTGCACACCGTTCCTTACAGTTACCGTGCGGGCCAGTAGGTGACCTCTGTTCTACAACGGGAACATCAAAGTCCAGCTGCTATTTAAGAGCCAAGAAATTCCCTTCATTTTTACTATAAAAGGACTGGCACACGTATTTTATGAAGGATTTCAAATTGGTTGTAAGAGAAGGAAAAAAAAAGGCCTTCAATCCTAGTCCTCTACTGCAAACACCTCTGTTCAAATGTCTCAAATTAGATTTTGTTGGAAAAAAGATACTGGCACACTCATAAGTCCACATACTTTCCGTTATAAACTCATTTCTAGTGTAAACTTTGAACGTACAAGCTATAAATACCACCTTGACTACAACATAGACTTTCAATGTGTGCCCTGAATTCAGAAACAATATTTGGACTTTAGCTGATTTCTCTCTTTATAATTCTTCATCACTTCTACCATTTATTTACTATTTCTTCACCTTTTAATAAAATTTTGTCAGAAACTTTTTCCATAATATTATTCAGTCAGGAAATAAACGACATGTTTGCAGTGAAAGGCTTCATGCTTGCTGCTTGGTGAGCAAAACAATGCAGTTCCTTGCTGTGCCATCGCACATAACAAGCAGTAAATCCCAGTAAGAAAGAACATCCAGGACTATGGTCCTTGTCCTCTGACTTAATATCCAACCTCTCAGTGCTCACTTCAATGTTTTGTGGCTGCTAAGCACCTCCCCTCTGTCAGTTAATTGTGCTTTTATCCAAAGTTGGGTTTTTTTACCTTTCCTCAGAAGGCTTCTTACCCTTCATGAAAAGTTTTAACTGTTTTCCACTTAGCTTGCACCTGCATGTTCACTTCCAACTTAAAAATTGTCCTTTATTGTGTTTACATAGTAAGAAAATAAAAGAATAAAATCTAACTACCAGTGTGTCCTTGGCCATCGAGAAATAGATCCTCCAAATGTTCTAAAATACCTAGAACACCACTGTTACCTGGAAAAAAAAAGAAATACCTATGAAAAATGAACTAACCAAACAAAAAAAGCCTAAGGTAAACCACTCTAAAGTGGCATGAAGATATTTGAGACTGTTGGTTTTTAATGTTTTACAAGGATAAAGAAAAAGATAATGGTATCTCTGTAGGCACAGGTTCCATTTTGCTGGCCATCAGCACACAAGGAAAAGTGACTGTAGTGATTTAACCCCAGCCAGCAGCAAGAAGACACAGCTGCTCACTCACTGTCCCCAGTTTGGATGGGTGTGGTGAGAACTGGAAGAGTAAAAAACTCGTGGGCTGAGGTAAAGAAAGTTTAATGGGTAGAGCAAAAGCCGCGCACACAAGCAAAGCAAAGCACGGAATTAATTCCCTGCTTCCCATCAGAGGCAGATGTTCAGGCACCCCCAGGAAAGCAGGGCTCCATCACACCTAACGCTGACTTGACAAGACAAATGCTGTTACTCCAAACATCACCCCATCCTTCCTTCTTCTTGCCCAGCTTCATATACTGCCCATGACTTCACATGGTATGGAACATCCCTTGGGTCTGCTGGGACCAGCTGTTGCAGCTGTTTCCCCTCCCAACTTCTTGTGCACCCCAACCCTGCTCACTGGTGGGGCGGTGTGAGAAACAGAAAAAGCCTTGAATTCATAGCAACAACCCCAAAACATCCCAGTTCTACCAACACTATTCTCATTGCCCAAACCCAAATCATAGCACTGCACCAGCTGCTAGGAAGAAAGTCAGCTTCACCCCAGCTGAAAACACTGCAGTGATCTAAATGTTTGGGGTTGGCAAAAGGGAGCAGTGGGGACTGTCAAAGACAAATATTGTTTATTTTTTAAGCACGCAAGAGGCAGTGGTTTAAACAAGACCGTCTATACCTCTCAATCACTGAAGCAAAGGTTATTAATTTCACAAGAGACAGCCACAGCTTACTGCAGGGATATGCTATAAATTCTGTAATCATTTTTTCAGCAGTGCAAGCTAGCCGAGGCAATATCCTGACCTGAAAATGTTTTCTGGCGAAGCGTTCCTTGCTGGTCTGCTACGTGAGACTCGTGGTGACTCTACAATACCTCTGAGCAGTGCACAGGATGCAGCCACAGCTCAGACACTGGAAACGGACTTTGTCACCATCTGCACATATGGGCATATGTAGGATTCTCTGCATAATGGATGTGCACAAACAAGCAAAAGCCACAAGATTTCTCTTTGCTTCAAAACTCCTAAACGTATTCCAGAATCTAAGCTTTTATTAAAAAAAAAACAACCACA
>VXBW01003105.1:143860-160817 GCA_013400375.1 Thinocorus orbignyianus
TTTTTTTTAAGTTGATGGGCAAACTACAGTTGTTATTTTTAGTATTATGTAACTTAAGTTTATAAAAATCTTGCAGTTTTGGTGCCAGACTTCAAAAGAGCAATTGGTACAGGATGGCTAAGATTAGATTGGTATTCACGTTTCTTGGTGGGATCTACCTTTCTTGCTGGATACATAGGTTCACATTCTGAAAATTGTATTAGTCCTGAAAGACCTTTAGTGGCTTCAGGAATAAAAGAAACTCAGTCTGAATAAAGTTTCCAATATGTGGCCTTAATAGTTGTATGCACTTAAAAATATACAAAATTTACACATTTGTGGTGTTGGTTTTTCTTTTTCTTTTTTTTTTCTTTTTTTTTCTTTTTTTTTTTTTTTTTTTTTTTTTTTTTTTTTTTTTTTTTTTTTTTTTTTTTAATCTAATATTGTGGCATGACAGAAAGTACTTGTCCTACTGAAATTATTTAGTCTTAACCCTGTGCTATGTTGAAGCTAGAGTTATTGGTAAGAATTTAAGAGTCCCTTGATTTATTAAAAAAAAAAAAAAAAAATTATCAAAAGGGGGTTGGATGCTACAGATGAAAGTCAATACAGACTTCTTAATAGGAGTGATGTTTTCTCAACAGGTAAACTTTAACTGAAGATGACTTTTTTTAGTCAATGGTGATGTGCTCCTGTCTTTCAGCAAAATTTTCTGTTGCATTTCAGTTCCATGACTTTCTTTTGATGGATGTTAGTGGAGATAATTCTTATGAAATGTTGCAAGAGGAAGGATAAAGCAGATGAGTGTCTCTCACCAAGAGCTGATCTGCGGTTGCAACAAGTAAAACTAGGTACTTCTTTATTTTGTATTGTGCTTAATTTTGTAATTAAGTGCTGCTTAATGAACTTGTGTCAATGGCTATGAAGGTACAGCCCAAACGGCAGTTCTGTGGGAAGTTTGTGGAGCTGCTGCTTCTAAGTAACCGTTGTTAGTTGAACTAGTTGAAAATTGTTAACTAGCAAAAAACTAAGTAATCTCTACATTGTGGAGGTGATTATACTTTGAAGGCAACTCTGTGTTTAGACTTCTTCCAGCATCTGGGCGAGTGTGTTCTGAGACAGTGCAGACAGAGCAGTATTGGCACATCCATCACGGGCATGGGTGTGTACTGTGGGTGGACAATATTTGGGAGGATGTAAGGTTGAGCAAGACGCATAACTCCCCTGTAACAAGTATGTAATACCAGTGCCTGAAATGCCTCTGTGTCCTGTGAGAAATTCCAAGCTGCAGTTAAACTCCTGCTTTGTGTAAAATAGCAAACTTTAAGTTTCTTCCAAGTTTGGGAGCTAGCTTAAGTTCACCCTGAAACGTATGATGAGACCTCTTAGCGAGCAACCTGATGCATCTCACTATCAGTCAGAATGATGTTCCTGCCATTTCCTTTTCTCTGTTTTATTCCTTTAAGTTGTTACTCCTCTTCCTCTTAGGACATAAGCTCACTTAAAATATATGTAAGGTCTCTCTGGATCACCAGTCTTAATCTTTCCTGGTCACTTTCCCAGGCCATTTCTTGCTGTGCGGATTTCCCTTCAAGGTAATAAAGTTCTGTTTTGACACAATGTTGTAGTTTTCCAGAAAGAAATGAACTTTTTTTTCTTTTTTTTTTTTTCTTTTTTTTTAGGCTGAGTATTACTGGAATTACTGCATACACACATATTCTCTGCCCCTTTACTAACATTTCATGTCCAAATTGAACAGAAGGAGCACTTCTTGTATATTGCAGTTAAAAAATAGTATTTATGGTTTGCATAGGTTGAGGCTTTTCACGGGATATTATCCATAAGCTTTTCTGGAGTTCCTGGAATTCTGCGTTGCAAGTATTTGGAATGGTTTGCACACTGGGTCCACTTTTTCCCCCTTATTTTGTCAACTGAACACTGTCCAATTGCCCTGTGTTGTTCAGCTGTAGATAACATGAAGTTTAAAAAGTGTCTTATTTAGCTACCCTGTATCAGTTAAAAATTTATTTGATTTTAAATTGTATACCAGATACGTTAGCAGGTTTTAATTTTAACTAGTAGATCTGAAGCCAGTTTTACTAGGATAACGGGGAAGAGTGGAAGAGGAATGAACAGTGTCAGAGTTAAATTTGACCTCTGAGGTGGATATCCAAGTGAAAAATAAATAATGGTGAATGAAGCCAATAATTTGTCCCATTTTTCTTAGAGAAAACAGCTTCACCCTCCCAAAATAATGTTATTAAATGCAAACAGTACTTACAAAAGTAAGAAAGGAAATGAAATGTGGCTTGAAATCAACAGGCAGAGTTGCTACTTCTTACCCAGGTGCTGCTGGGTTAGGGCAACCGGTTAAATGGAATTCTTATTTCCTGAAGGATGTGAACGAGCGTTTCTCTAAGGAAGGATGCTTTTAGAGAGAGAGGGAAGAGGCAGGAGAAGAGTCTTCTCAGGTCACCCATTGAAACTAGTGCTTTGAATAAATAATTAAGCTTTCACACCTCTCAGGCAAGTGTTCTCACCACTGCTGACAGAGTCTCTTGTCTGTTGTCAGTAACTGTTTTAAGTGTTTTATGAAAAATAAAAGCATTACAGAACAATCACAGTGCATTGACAGAACCAGTCGCACCGATGCACACAGCCAGGCTGATAAAGAGAAAGCTTGTCTGACGTACCTGGTATTTGGGTGAAACGTCTGAGTGCTGGTGTTTGTCCTGGTGGACGTCTAATTATTTATGTGGGATGGAATGGATATGGCAAGAAAGACAGATCTCCAGTTACAGCACAGTGGTTCGTCTCTCACAGGAGTTGTTTTAACCTGTGGCTTAGACGAAAGCACCAACCATTGAGCTGTGGAGTGGATGTGTGGAGTGAAAGCTCTCCAAATTGAGACCATGTGTTGTAACAGGACACGGTATGCTCGTTCACCGGTCTCTACCTCTTTCCCTGCTCTACAGAATGCACTGAATCTACCAGCCAAGAAATCCTTCCCCACTCTGCTGAGCTGTCCTGGGAGTGCCTACCACTGTCTACCTGTTGTCTCCCATCTTCCAGGCTCCGGATTTGGTGTTGCATGTGCTCATCGGCTTTCCTAAAACCATTTCTGGGAGTCCTTCTTCCATATACTGATTCAAGAAACAGTCATTTTTTAATAGAAAACAAGTAACAGTTATCATGTCTTTTTTGATAATGAAACGCTTTGAGACAGCTGTCTATTTTCCTGAAGATGACAGCGTATTTCATAAATACATCTTTTTCCCTTCCTGAACCCAAAAGAAACCTACCTGGCACTGTATGGCTCATGCTATAGTCTCCAATATTTTTCGTGATAGCTGGACTTCAGTAACTCTGTGGTTGATTACTTTGGTTTCTTTCTTCAAAATGGCTTAAAACTTAGTTGCAGGCCTGTCAGCACTTTAGGTGGCTCAGTTTTAGTTTCTCACAGTGGATGCGTACTGAAGTGACATCAGTGTAGTAATAGATCCTATGGGAGAATAACTGACCTTGAGAAATTAAAAAAGCAAAATGTACTTGGACCAGCAAAGTGTAAGCTTGCTTCTCTAGTGAGGGCAAATGGCATATAAGAAAATACTAAACAGCTGCTGACGGCATGGTACTGAAATATCAGATAATCCCAGTTCTGATCTCAGATGAATTCCAAAGGCATTGCTCCTGGAAGCTTTCTTGTCACTGGGAGGAACCATCTGAATTTTTCATATGCCTTGATGGGTTATAAATTAGCTGTAATCGCTCCGGAGAAAGACCTGTGCCTCACAGGGGAAAGCTCCATAAGAACATCTGCTCAATGTGCCATGGTGGTCAAAGAAGCAAAGAAGATAGCAGATTATGTTAGGGAAAAGATGTAGAATGGTACTGAGGTCGCAGCATTACTGTTACATGTATAGATGCATTATCTTTATTTCTGTGCTTAATGCTTCAGGAATTTTAATGCTTAAGGATTTCCAGTATTTCAGGAGTTACTGGTATACAAGATTGGTATTGACCATCTTTTGGTTGATTTTAAGGTGGGAGATGACAGATAGTTTTATTTTTATTTATGCCCTTCTCTTTGTTACATAAAAATAGTGCTTAAAGCTTGAGCAAGTATTAACTCTCGAGGCACTATCATAAATAAAAGTGAGAGAAAATCTATATATTAAGGTCATCCTGTCTTAAATAAAGATTCAAGTACAAAGCACATTATTTGAGATGTAAGAGGATTTTTCTTATGAAGAAAGCTTGAAAAAATGGGAAAAATTTGCATTATAGAGTGTGCGGTATTGAATGTGGCTGTAGCGTAGGAAAACAGAAGATGGAGCAATGGAGCAACTCTCTTAGGAGAACTGAAGGATGCTCAGTGAAGTGGAAAGATGACAAACACCAGAGGGATACGGGGCTTTTACACCCTTTCCCCATCATTCTGACCTTTGGGACTCATTTGCCACAGCGTTACAAAATCACAGAATTTTTTTTAGAGATGGAAGGGACCTCTAGAGATCACCTAGTCCAGCTCCCCTGCTAAAGCAGGATTGCCCAGAGCACATCACTCAGGATTGCATCCAGATGGGGCTTGAAGGTCTCCGGAGAAGAGGACTTCACCATCCTCCTTGGGCAGCCTCTGCCAGGGCTATGATGCCCTTACCATAAAGAAGTTTTTTATCATATTTGAATGGAACTTCCTATGTTCCAACTTGTGTCCATTGCCCCTCGTCCTTTCACTGGGAACCACTGAGAAGAGTCTGGCTCCATCCTCTTTCAACCCCTCCTTCAGACCCTTATAAGCATGAATAAGGTCTCCCCTCAGCCGTCTCTTCTCCAGGCTAAAGAGTCCCAGCTCTCTCAGCCTTTCCTCATCAGGGAGGTGCTCCAATCCCTCCCTCATCTTTGTTGCCCTGCGCTGGACTCTCTCCAGTAGTTCCCTGTCTCTCTAGAACTGGGGAGCCCAGATCTGGATGCAGGATTCCAGTTTTGGCCTCCCCAGTGCAGAGTAGAGGGGGAGAATGACCCCCCTCGACCTACTGGACACTCTCTTCCCTATGCAGCCCAGAATTCCATAATTGCATTTGCCCTCTTGGTGTCAAGGGCACATTGCTGGCTCATAGATAGTTTATTATCTACCAGGACCCCCAGATCCTTCTCCTTAGAAGTGCTTTCCAGCAGGCCCACCCCTAACCTATATCAGTGCCTGGGATTCTTCCTCCCCATTGGCAGGCAGCGGTGAGGTGGCACTAGTGGCGGTCAAGGTGGTCCTCAGGGTTTTTGTGAAGAGCATCCAGAAGGACTAAAGACATTAATGCTGCTACACTGCTGCCTGCTCATGACTCTAATTCCTCCCTGGGATTGTGGTAGTGTAAGGAGATCTGAGTGCATGGGTACATAGCGTACGTAGCCTGGAGTACTCCAAAAGGACATCTACTCACAAGCCAGTCTTCTCTTTGCCTTTCTTTTTTTATTATTATTTATTTATTTATTTTTAGTTAGGGAAAAAGAGTTCATAATGCACACAGGAAGATACATTAATGAAAACAGAAGCAGCCAGTGTTTGCCTGAAATGAAAGAAGAACTTTTTCTTGGTAAATGCCTTACTTTCCTTGGAGTAGGGAAATCAGAATGACCAGACATTTGACTAGTGACATTGTTGTCCACATGAAAGGGAAGGAGTCAGCTCCCTTTGTGCTAAAACCCCTCTCTGCTGTCTCGTTTCCTGTAACTCTACACACACTGTTTAGACTTCTAGAGAATACAGTTCCCCTCCTGCTGCTTTTACAGTGGTGAATGTCTCAGAAAAAGTAGAGGAGATTCAGCTTAATAAGGCTCTTAGCGCTAGTAAAAAGTGATGTCAAACCTAGGGATAATGAGAAATATTTACGCTGCCTTTCAGAATGTTTGTGGGGATTATCAATCCTCAGCCATAACAAGGCTGAATGATACAGTATTTAGGTATATGGTGCATGATGATTTCCATGGTACCTATTACTGAGTGCTTGTTTTGAGGCTATTTCTTGGTATATATGTTTTAAGCCTGTATCTTAAAGTATATTTTGTTGCTAGCGCATTACCTGGAATATTGGCAAGGTACTTAAGGGGGTGATTTGAGCAAAGACTGTTCTGCTGCTCAAGCCTTCCAAATCACACTAAAAGGTGTATTTCTGCTCACAGTTAATTCCTTGGAAAACATTCACCCATGTTATCAGGAGGTGGTCATTGGCAGGCACTAAATACTTCACTCTGGGGTCTGTGCTAGCAAGGGGAGGAAGAGTAATGTTGCAGAGAACAAGTGTGGCAGAATTGTGTACTCGCATACTGAGGATAAAAGCGAAATTTGTAGGTAAATTGTTTCACAATATAGAGAGAAAAGTGTAAATTGTTCCCTTCTGTATCATTCAGGAGCATCCCCTTACGGTGGTGATGACTGTCTGTAATTGTGAGTGTTTTTCATCTGGCCAGGGAGAGCTTTGTTCTTTCCTTTGCATTTGTGCATCTCTGCTGTCCCAGTAGGTTAGAGGTGGAAACTGCAGGAGATGAGAGGATGCGAGGATGAGAGGTGGAAACTGCACATACCTGGGGCCTAGTCCACCTCAGCTGGTTGTGGCTTTGGACTGGCTCCATCTTCACTGCAAAAGGAACCAAAAACCAGATAGCCAACCTTGCTCACATTTCTGAAACACTGCATCTTACACAAATTCCTTTTGTTGAACTTCTCTTGGTGTGGTGGAGCTAGAGAGAAGGTTGTTTTCTGCTGTTTCTCCGAATCTGGTGATTTTCAGTGTCATGTTCTTGTGAAGATAATGTACTTTCCTCCTGGAAGACTTCTGACTAATATGCAGCTGAGGTTCTTCCGTGGTCTCAGATTCTTAAGTGGAAAAAAGGATTAGAAGCTCACACGGAGACATTCCAGTTTTGTTTTGTGTCATCACAATGTACCTCATAGGGTAGAGAGAATGTATTTTTTCTTACCAGTGCTGTTAGGAACCAAAGAGATACTGATGAAGACCTGGGGTCAAGGATGTGGTTGGGAAAGGACCAGAACATGTCAGTTCTGTAGAACAAGTGACAAGTGCTAGAGGCAAAATGTTTCTTTGATGTTCCAAAACGACTAAAGGAATCAATGTTAAGTGATTGCATCGAGACAAGTTTGTTATACTTTTATGTATTTTAAAGAAGCTTGCCCTTAACAAAGGAAGGACAGAATTAGTATTTATAAGTGTTTATTGGATTGTACATGGTAGGTTGGGCAGGGAAGGCAGCCATATCAATAGTAAGGTGCAACTACTGTAATCTGAAGATCAGAAACTGTCTTGGGCAGATAAGGTAGTGCTGTCACATCATGGCAAATGGGGGATCGTGCTGTCAGTTGCAACAAATTCAATTACTTCGTATTTGTCATGCCAGCGTGACATTAAAAGTAGTGCTATCCCATAAGTCTGGAAATGTTTGCAACATTGAAAAAATGATATTCGAAAAGTCAGTCAAGTGATGCAAAATGAAGTCAGTAAGCTCTTTTGTGTAAGGGAGCTGATTTTCAGTTTATAAAAGGGACATTGCGATTTAGGAGCTGTTAAGTTTTACAGTGAAATAAACTAAATGAGAGTGGAAAAACTGCTTATGTACTATTTCAAAGGGGAAAAAAGTGTATTTAAAAATTGAACCAATGAAAAAAAGTCATATATGTATTAAATTAACTGTCTCATACTATCATTAACCAAAAAGTATGATATTCACATTAAGGGGAAAGCTAAAGCTTCCTCTGGATTCATGAGTTAGGAAAAAAGATGAGAGATTGCAAATAGTCAGTATGCCTGAGCTTTTACAGGAAAAGAAAAATTTGGGAATTGTGAGTAACGATTTGCTACTAGTCATTGATGGATATTGGGTTTTGTATTACCAAAGGAAGCTAATTGATATGTTCTCCTCAAGACCCTCTGGTTTTACCTGCTCGTTATTCAGTCAAGATTTGAACAGAAAGGCCAAAACTCTGCGGACTTGTGGAAGGTTTCAGCTTCAGCACATTGGAGATGCACACTCCAGGTGTGCTGCATAAAGTATGGCTTCAGTTTGGGTCAGGACTGACTGATTGCTCAACTTCACGTGCAACAGCCCAGCTGTCAGCACATGGGAAGATCACTGGAGTCAACTCAAGAATAATTTTGGCTCACTCAGACAGACTAGACGTCAGCCTAGGGATGATGTTCTGAAGGGAGAAGTTAATAAAGTGGTTTTGGTGGTACCCGAAGCAGCACTTTCGGTGTGCCCTGGGTGCAGTGGTTGCTGCCGGGCACAGGCAGGTTCGCTCCACGATGGAGCCATCGCAGCTCAGCGGGCGTGTGAGAAATGCACAAGGACAACAGTGAAGGAATGTCTTCCCAGATGTTGCAAAGTACCGAAAGCTGAAGATAAAACTTATTCAGGGTTTACTCAGATCCATGTCTTCTCAATTTAGTAGTTTTATTGGGTGTGTTTGTACTGTGAATGTATGTCTACTTCTAATTAAAGAGACTAGCATACTTCTATTCCAAAATCAGTGTTTCCTTAATTAAGAAATATTTTAATTGTTATTAATCTCTGATTCTGAGGGAGAAATAAACATGCTATGGTCCCATTTGTTCTGTAGCAAAGTTACTGATGCTGTGGTTAAGATGTTAATTGATTTGGTGTGACAGTGGGTACAAGAAGGCTGAGGTACTAAATGCTGCCTTTGCCTCAGTTCTCCCCAGCCGGGCCTCTGTGCTTGGAGAGATGAGTCAAGGAGAGAAATAACCAGCAGCGTATGAGCATCAAGCTGAGGTGACTGGAGACAACCTCACCATGGGCCAATGGGACAGGACAGGTTGCACCTGAGGGTGCTGAGAGGTGGCCGGTTTCCTTGCAGGGTGAGACATCTATAACCTCTCCCAGTCATGGAGATTCAGGGAGGTCCCCACTGAATAAATAAAAGCAAATATTGCATCTGTCTTCCAAAAAGACAGTAAGCATGATCTGGGAAACTGCACTGGTCAGTTTGCTTCAGTCTTTGGGGAAAAATGTGGATCCTGTTTGTGGGGATATGGAGGAGAAGGTGATAGAGAGCTGTCAGCGTGGATTTATTGGAGATAAATCACACCTTATCCATATGGTGGCCTTCTGGGAAGAAATGGCTGGTGTGTGGATGGGAGGAGAGTGATGGGTGTTGGGTACCTGGGCTAGAGCAAGGTTCTTGGCACTGTCGCTGTTATCACGTCCAGGTTGGGACATGGTGGTTTGGACGGATGGACAGGGAGACAGGTTAAAAAAAATGGTTGGATGATGGGACTCAGAGGTCTGTGGTTGATGGGTTGTATTGGCCTGGTAACAAGTGGGGCATCTCTGGGGTTTGTCTGGGACCTCTTTTGTTTAGCGTCAGCTTGTGAGCTGAGGTAGAAACAGCTTAATGGTTCAGAGATAGAGACGGTTTGATAGGTAATGCAAAAATTACATCTACAAGTGAAGCAAAACAAGGAATTCCTTCACTGATTCCCATGGGCAGGCATATGTTCAACCATCTCCAGGAAAGCAGGGTTCCATCACACATAACAGTTTCTTGGGAAGACAAATGTCATAACTCTGAGCATTCCCAATTCCTCATTCTTCCTTCCAGTTTTTATTGCTGATCGTGATGTCATGTGGCGTGGGACATCCCATATGCTGGAGTCAGCTGTCCCTGCTGTGTCCCCTGCCAGTTTCTTGTGCACCTCCAGACTGCTTGCTGGTGGGGCAGTAGGAGAAATGTAAAAGGCCTTGACATTGTGTGAGCATGTTCATCACTATCAAAACCTCCCTGTGTTATCAACGGTGTCTTTATCACAAATACAAAACATAAGCTATGAAACCATACAAGGTACTATGAAGAAAATTAACTGTATCCCAGCCCAAACCAGTACACATTTTTATCAGTGGCCTGGAGGAGATCACAGAATCCTCACCCATCAGGTTTTCATATAGCACCAAATGGGGGGAATGAGGTGATAGAGTCTGTGAGTCCCTAAAATAAACATCAGGATCACAGCTGGGAAGTTTTTTCTCCCTTTTTTTTTGAACTCTGCTGGCATAACTGAGGTATTTAATACATTGTAGTTGATGTGTTTTTTTCCTGGGTAGACATTTGAGTTTATTTACAGGTCATCTACCAGTAATTTCAAATGGAAGCAGAGATGAAAAAGCCCTCTGTGGGTTGTTCTTCACAGAAAGCTTAGGAAATAAGCTTAAGCCTCATCTCTACTTTGAAATTCTTAATTAAAAAAAAGTGATAAAAAAATAACACACAACGAAATGAAAGCAAGTCTATCTTTTGTAGCTGATAATTTCCTCTTTCAGCAAGAGATCAATGCCCCAACATGATGGCAAATGACCCTGTGTCATTAGAAGTATCATCTTTTTCTTATTATCAGGCCAGTTCCTGTAAGAATAGGGACAAGGCTTCATTTCATGTGCATGCTGCACTATAGCAACAGATGCTCTATATGCGCTTTCAATACTTAGTTGTGGGCTGCAGCTAGGTGTCAAAATGTGTACTTTCTAACCTGAGTGATGCTTTATGTTTTTCAAAGGTTTCTGTCTTTCGTTCAGTCACATTTAAGAGACGAATGACAAGGGCATAACTGAGAGTCTGATCAACCTGTCTGATGGGAATAGCCTTCGTGAACAATGGTGCACCTGGACCAAATATTTAAATTTTAGTCTATACGGAATATATAAAATAATTTGTTGGTCTTTGCAGGATCTCATTACCCTTTATCTGCCTTTTATTTTGGGGTAGTTTCATTGTGCATAACTTCATCTCAGTGGAAAATTTGCAGGATTTTGCATTTTCTCTTTTCTTTCCTTGTGGATTCTGCTTTGAAGATGTGTACAGATCTCCGTGGCTGAGATACTGAAGGCAAACTCAGTTTGTTAAAATGCCAGTAAAGCTGATTAAAATGCCTGTAGGTTGCACAAAGCACCATAAATGGGGCAATCTCTTGGATGCCCTAGCACTGAAAAATCTTGGATGGGCTATTTATCTGTCAAACCGAAACCTTCTGAATAGATCTTCATTTGGCAAATCATCCAGAACTGGTACCAGCTCTTGAGTGGGAGCACCGATGTCGTATTTCATCCTGACCTAAACACCTGCCAAACTGCACTGTGCTGGCCTCTCAGGCACCAACAAATCATGACCCTGCTAGGAGCACACCGGGACATTTTAACGTACTTTTTATAGCTGTAAAATAGTTAATGACTTCAGTATATAACAGATAAGGGATTCTTTTTTTTTTTCCCTTTTTTTTTGAGTTGGCAGATTGCCGTCTTCCCCTTTGAAGCTCTGCGATTCTGCATTTGAAGCATGTTCCTTCCAAAACAGATACCCTATCAAAAAGTGAGTAGGCATCTAGATAATTGGAGCACAAAGGGTCATTGTCTATAACTAGGAGGCCATGATTCATCTCACAGTATTGTTTTTAAAAATATAATTTGACAGTTGCAATGTGTAACAGGCTAACTAAACTGAATGTTTCAAGACTCATATCAAGATAATCTTTTATTTTTAAGGCAGGGCAGTCCGGTAGCTACGTCAGGGAATTTGGACTTGGGAGATTCAGCTTCAGGCACTCAGTCTGAAATAGGCTGAACGCCTGAAGGTTGGGCAGTTCACATAGGTCAGGCTTTTCTAAGGGCATAACCCAACTGAAAGCACTGGGAGTTAAGCTTCTTCACATCTCTGAGGATTTGGGTCCCAAAAATCTCTTCAAGCAGAACAGTTTTATGATCTGCCCATTGTTTCCACTGAAGTGATTGGTGAGTAGGGACTGAATCATGTCTGGAGAAATACCTTAATTCTTCCCTTTTAGCTAGTAGTAGACAGCATCATGAACAGGACAGGAGACAGTGAGGCCAGGCAGTGTGCTAAGCACCAAGGACCCACCATATCTTTGCAGACTTATCTGTGGCCAGTCCGAGATAACGTTGGGAAGTCCTGTGAGCAGAAGGCTGGTCGCTGGCACGCTTACGTCATGGTTCTAGCAAGGACCAAATGCAGAGGTCTGAGCTGAAATGCAGCTCCTGCCAAGGATGGTGGCCCCAGATGGGGTGACCCAGAGGGCTTTCTGGTGGCACAGCTGTTTTCATTGCAACCAGATCCCAGGGTATGAGCTGTACTGTGTTGGAGCCAATTTGAACATAGACAACTAAGACCTCAGGATGTTATGTAGGGGAAGAGATTGCTGTAAGGCCCTCTATTAAAAAACAGGTCTCTAAACTCTCAGAAATGTATAATATCTTCAGTAGAGTTAGGAAGATAAGCATATTAAGTATTATTTGGGTAGTTATATGGATAGTATTTAATGAGATTCACATTAATAGTAAAGTCACTGGCTGTTGTCTGTACCCCTCTGTTATTTATTATTAGGATGTGTCTTAATCATAGAATGATAGAATCATAGAATAGTTCAGGTTGGAAGGGACCTTAAAGATCATCATATTTGAACTCACCTGCCATGAGCAGGGGCACCTCACACTAGAGCAGGTTGCTCCAAGCCCCATCCAGCCTGGCCTTGAACACTTCCAGGGATGGGACAGCCACAATTTCTCTGGGAAATCTGTCTCAGTTTCTCGCCACCTTCCTAGGAAATAATTTCTTCCTAATATTTAGCCTAAATCTACCCTCTCCCATTTTGAAGCCATTACCCCTTGTCCTGTCACTGCACTCCCTAACAAAAAGTCCCTCCCCATCTCTCCTGTAGGCCCCCTTTAGGTACCAGAAAGGGCTATAAGGTCTTCCTGGAGCCTCTTCCAGGCTCAAGAATGCCAACTCTCTCAGCCTGTCTTCATAGCAGAGGTGCTTCAGCCTTCTGAAATGGTAAGCACGGGACTAGCACTTCTTGTTACTGCTTGGGCATATCTGTATGGCCTTTGGTACAGTCACCCACAACATTCTTACCTCTAAACTGCATAAAAATGAGTTTGATCAGTGGACTGTTTGATGGGTAAGAACTGGCTAGATGGCCATGTCTGAAGAGCTACAGTCAATAAATGAATGTCCAAGTGGAAAACAGTAATTGGAACCTTGGTGTCCCTCAAGGGACATACTGGGGTCAATGCTATGTAATATGTTTACCAATGACATAGGGAGTGTGACTGAGTGCACCCTCAGCAAGTTTGNTGAGTTCACCCTCAGCAAGTTTGCTGATGACACCAAGCTGTGTGGGCGTTAACACGCTGGAGGGAAGGTAAACCATCCAGAGGGGCCTGGACATGCCGGAGGAGTGGGCCCATGCAAACCCCATGGAGTTCAACCAGGTGAAGTGCAAGGTCCTACATCCTGAGATAGGACAGTCGCCAGTACCAGTACAGACTGGGGAATGAATGTATGAGAGCATCCTTGTGGAGAAGGATTTGGAATACCTGAGGATGAAAAACTGGACATATGCCAGAGTTCTGTAGGAAGACCTTATGGCAGCGTTTCAGTTCTTAAAGGTGGCCTACAGGAGAGACAGGGCAGGACCCTTTATCAAGGAGTGTAGTGATAGGATGACAGAGCACAGTTTTAAACTGAAAGAGGGCAGATTTAAGTTAGGTATTAGGAAGCAACTCTTTACTGTGAGGGTGGTGAGACGCTGTGGATGCCTCATTGGAAATGTTCAAAGTCAAGTTATATGGGGCTTGAGCAACCTTGCCTAGTTGAAAGGTGTACCTGGCCATGGCAAGGAGGTTGGAATGAGGTGATCATTAAAGGTCCCTTCAACCCAAACCACTCTAAGATTCTATGATTCTGTGTAACTTTCTCACTAATTCTGCCTGTAACATTCCAGGAGCTCTGTGTTTTGAGGAGAGGCATGTTTTGTTTAGCTGCATGTGCTGCCAAAAAGGTAATTAATAGGGGTTAAGGCAAATGGAATAGAAAAAGATAAGCCTTGGCACAAAAGCTGTTCTACATCTGCAATTTTCAGAGTTTCAGACTGTAAAGTTTTTTATAGCTGATTTGCCAAAACTGATGTTATGTATATTTAATACATTTACAGAAATAATCTCTACACAAATGCAAACTGAGGGAGGTTATTATTAAGTTCAGTAAGAAATTTTAGTTATCAGAGAACTTATCTCTCCTTGAAAGTCTTTCTCATTCCTTTCTTATGCTTTTAATATGAAACTATTTAAAAATAAAAGTAAGGCCCTGAATTTTTAAGAACTAAATCTCAGGCAGACAGTGCAAAAGGAAAAATGTGCAACTCAGTCATATTTCTGAGTAACAGAGTCTCACTGCTAAATGCTAATGTCATCCTGTGTGGTAGGCTCTGTCCAGATGTATTTGCAACTTGACCAGAAGTGATGAAAATGTTCTCCAGGGTGGTGAATGTCTTATGCAAGGAAGAACCACTGCCTAGCTAATTGAAGCACAAGTAGCTTTACAGTTAATTTTCAGAAGTCAAAGGCAGGCTCATGGCATCATTGTGCCTGTAATCGTAGCAATTATCTCAGGCCCATGGCAGCGTACACGGCACACAGCAAGTGGTATGGCAGCAGCAGGATCAAGCGGATAAGTAATAGAGAGTGGGTAAGTGGGAATGCAGCCCAAAATAACAAGAGAGATGATGATAACACATCACAGTTAAGGTAAAGCAGATACATGCAGGAGGGAACACGGGTTATTCAAGCCTGAGCAGGGTAAAGTCATGTTCCTGTTCCACGTTCTAAGACTGCGGCACTTCATCGTGCACTTCCTGGGTGTTTCATTCTCATTGCAGTAGATACAGCAGATGGGACTTGGGCTATTTGGAATAAGTAGGCATTGGTTTATGCAATAATCTTCGTTCTGGTTCTGTGTGGACTGCCCACCCTTCCAGTGGATACTGGGGTCCCTGTGCCACCAGCCTATCAATCACATCAGGTTCGAGTTGTAGCCTTTGAGCCCAAAGGGATAAAAATGGTTGTAGCTAGAGGTGTCAGTGACTGCAGCTGAAACCACAAAAACTGAAAGGCAATGAGATTTTTTCCTGCTTAGGCTGTGTAAAATTTTGAACGGAACAGAATCTAGAAAAAAATGCCTGCATTTCTCTTCCTACTGGGGTGAAAAGGAAGGAGAAGGAGTAAAAATTGCCTGGCTCTGAATTTCTTAATGAGTTATCTTACATGTGCTTTTTCTAGGCACATCCTCTTGTGCTCCCGAAAATTTTACCTAGGAAGAGGTGTAAGGTCATAATGAATTTGTCTGCAATTACTCCAGACCTGGTAGCCCTGTGGGATAGTTTGACCTTGGATGCGTATCAGGAGCCCACCATGCCACTCTGTCACCCTCCTCCTCAGCAGAGCAGGGGAAGGGATAAAATAAGATGGGAAAAAGCCTCATGAGTCAAGAGAAAAGCAGTTTAATAACGCAAAAGTGAAGGCCACCTGTGGAAGCAAAGGAGAACAAAAGATTTATTCTCTACTTCCCATCAGCAGGTGATGTCCAGTCACTTCCCGGGAAGTAGGGCTTCGGTATATGTAGCGGTTGCTCTGGAAGAGAAAGGTCATAATAATGAATGCCACGTCCCCCTCTCCTTCTCCTTTCTCTTAGCTTTTATTGCTGAACAGACATCATATAGTATGGAAAATCTCTTTGATCAGTTTGGGTCCGCTGTCCTGGCCCTATCCCCTTCCAACATCTTGCCCACCCCCCAGCCTACTGGTGAGGGGGGAACGTTGGAGCGACAGCCTCGATGCTGTGGGAGCACAGCAAAATGCTGATGTGTTATCAACAACACCTTTCTAGCTACAAATACACAGCAGTCTGAGGGCTGAGGTAGAGTTGGTTTTCCCCACAGGAATCTTCAGACTACTGTGGGGAAAATCAACTCTACCTGAGTGAGACCCATTACACCCTAACAATTCATCAGATTATAAGTAGACAAATAATGTTTGAGGTTTCCAAATGTCTCAGTGGGTCAGAACTCTGTGTCTGCCCTCTATTACAGCCACCTACAATGAACACAAAACTTCAGGCAGTCACCTCTTTGGGTAACCGTAGAACACCTGGAGAACATTGAGTTTGGTTCTCAGTGAATACAGTTGTACAGGGCACTCTCTGTAGGTCTGGTAAGTCTGAAGGACAGCAGTTCATGGGCACTGAGCAACATGTGAGCATTGCAGGGAAGTGGTGTAAGAGATTTATTTGCATGGTTTTTATCTTCCCAAGCCCTGCCGTTTGTAGACTTCATGCTTTTTCTGCAAGGCATGGGCAGTGAAATTCACAAGGGAATTCCATTAATAGCTGTGTTATCTCAGCACTAATTCAGCGATATTAGAGATGATAAAGACCTGGTTGTATATTTTGGCCTAGCTCTCTGTAAAGTCAGCATTAAATTCATACAAACACTTCCGTTTTACTGTCCAACTTTATTTATCTCAGCTGACAGGACTTCCACTGCAGCTGGGGGAGCGCTCCATCGTGTGATGCATTCCACTTCTAGGAGTTTATCCAGACACTCAGCTTAGATTTGCCTTTCTTAATTTTCGTCTCATTACTTTCAGCTATTTCTCCTTTATGCTACCTGAGGTATCTCTTTTTCTCTGCTTAGTTTTCATATCCTTCAGCTATTTGTTAATGGTTATCTTGATGCCTTTTAAGCGTTCCACAGCCAGGCCATGTTTATTTAGATCTTTTCATCTTTCTCTGTAAGTCAATGCCTCCAGCCCCCTTTAATCATATCAGTGGCTTTGCACTGACCTCTCTCCAATTTACAACTCTTCTCAATAATGAGAGTCTCAGGGCTAAACACAATTTTCTGGGAACAGCCACACACTGTGGAGAATTTTACCTGTGATTTCAAGTGTGATGTATTTGCAGCTGCAATCTGTATTTTTCCTCTGCAGTTTTGCATTGAATGGTCATGTTTGCTGACAAGATTACCTAATTTGCTATATGTATGCTGTTGTTTGGGTTTGGGTTTCTTGTTCCTTTCTTTTCTTTTCTTTTTTTTTTTTTTTTTTT
>VXBW01003105.1:160838-197781 GCA_013400375.1 Thinocorus orbignyianus
TTTTGGACATCCATAAAAATTATGAATGGGGAAAAATGATTCGGAGAAAGGTGGAGATCAAGGGCACATGGAGCCCTCATCCAAATGATGTGGAAATGCATGGAGGTTTTACATGTTTTTACTGAAGAGGTCAGAAATATGGGTATAGCTACTATCTTAATGCATTTGACTCAATGAATACGCACTGCATGGGAGAGCTGTGCATGGATAACAGCTGTATTCCTGGGAGTTCTTGATTTAAAAAAACAAACACATTGAAACAGGATATCTGGATGAAAATCCTTGTTTGTACCAATGAAGATGAAAGACGTCAGTGCCACCTGATTAGCTTCATGCCTTCCCCTTTTCCTAGCTCCAAACCCTGTTCCTGAAGTTGTCTTTTGAAAGACTTTTAAACTGAAAAATCATCAGCTTCTGTTTGATGTGAAAGAGAAAAGAAAGCCAGCAGAGGGTAGCAAAACAGTAAAATGGACAAGGCGAGAGCCATAGAGGGTTCATTTTAAGATTGCTTTTATTTTGGGTGTATACAGAGCATGAACTCAAAGGAGTTTTGTTGAATAGGAAAATGTTAGCTGTAGTTGAGGACATTAGTGATGTGCAGTGTTTTATTTAGACAGACATCAACACTGGCAGGGAAATGAATGAAGATGTAGTAGAAGTTTGACTTGTCACTTAATGAGTGTTTTGTTGTTATTGTGAGCTCAACATTTCTAATATTTCCGTCTTTCCCCATAGTGCTTATTTGTTTAGATTCTCCTGAGTTCCTGGATAAACTGTGTGGGATCGGTAATAGGAAAAGAACTGACTACGGCAAAAGTGGGTAAGTGAAGAACAAATAACACTCAGCAAACTCCAGGCAGGATTCTCAGGAAGAAATACTGTATGCCTTTAAGATCCAAGTTAAAAAAGACATTCATTGCTAACATGGTTAACAGCATGATTGTTATTTTAAACCCAGTTTTTCAACAGCTTAACTACTGCAGTGATCTCACTGTATAACTTGACGTAAGAAGTGCGCGTTTTTCTTGAATACAAAATAGTCCTGTAACATTATTATAGGTGCAGACGTATAAATTGTGGGTCCTCTCATGATAAGTCGTGGGTGATCCCAGCCTGGAGAAGAGAAGACTCTGGAGAGACCTTAGAACCCCGTCCAGTACTGCGGGGGCTACAGAAAGCTGGGCAGTGACTTTTTACAAGGGCATAGAGTGATAGTACGAGGGGTAATGGCTTCAGATTTGGAGAGAGTAGATTTAGACTAGATATTAGGAAGAAATTCTTTCCTGTGAGGGTGGTGATGCACTGGAACAGGCTGCCCGGAGAAACTGTGGCTGCCCCATCCCTGAAGGGGTTCAAGACCAGGCTGGATGGGGCTTGGAGCAACCTGGTGTTGTGGGAGGTGTTCCTGCCCATGGCAGGGGGGTTGGAACTCAATCATCTTTAGGGTCCCTTCCAAATCAAACCATTCTATGATTCTATTATGTGATTAAATATATGCCTTTATTTTCTTTCGTTGTTGTTTACACAAATGATTGGCTCATACAAAATACTGTCCTGAGTAGACATTTACATATGTGAATACTCCTGGTTTGAGTCCTTCAGTTGCATGGGTAACGTCCTTCAGGAAGTCCCAGTAGATTAACTGACTTTTGCTCAACATGAAATGGGGGATATTCAGTATTTCATCAAGATTTGCTGAACATTCATCCGAAGTTTGTCTTCATTTTGGTGCATCTTCCAGTGGAAATCATGTGATGTTCCAAATGGTAAAAACACAGGAATCACTGAGTGTAAAAAAGGATATGACTGAAAGGAAAAGGGAGACTGGATGTTTACTAGGTGAGTACTAGCAGCACAGGCTATCCTTTGATCTAGTTTTCACCTCTGTGTGCAGCAGCATGGAGCAACTGGATATGACAAAAAGGCCTTTAGAAATGTGATGCAAACTTGAACATTATAAATAGAATTAGTAACTCATATTTTTTTGGTTCTCACCTCTGTTTGACTAATGATTCTCGTGAATAATCGGTATTCAGTCTAGTGGTTTTTCTGTGGCTCAGGTTTTAAACTAAAAGAGTGTATCCTTTCTCTCTTTAAATATACATATGTTTATCCATGATGATTTAGCTATGAGCAGAACTCTAATGTGGAAAATACTATCATAAAACATTAAGTTTTTCTTTGGGTAAGCCTGGCTTTTTGGAGGAAACCTTCATTTTGTGTGTGATTCCACTGCAATTAATGAAGCTTCAGATTCTAACCAGGATATAAATGGATGTCTGATTGCTTATGTATTCAGAGCAGTTATTTCTAATTTAAAATACAGAACCTAATCATGCCACTTCCTTCGTTTTGGGAGCCTTTGCTCTAACATTTTGCCATTCATCATTTTCTTTCAAGTCACTGCAGAAACAGAGACAGAGAGATGGTGATTTTATTTTTTTTTATGTTTCCTTAATGCATTTTGATAGGTAGGGGAAAAAAAATGTGTTAGCCACATCAATGTATATAATAGTAGAATGATATTTTCAACCACTACTAGTTGAAAGAAAAAAAAAAAAAAAAGGAATTGCTGAAAATCATAAATGAAGAAAGCTTTTGAGATTTGATCCTTAATTTAGAAAAAGCCTAAGTACCTAGACCTTTGATTAAAAAAAAAAATGAAAGTCTCTTTGCAGAGTTAAAGAGTGAAGGAGGAACCACAAACAGTTCAGAAGCCTAGGCTAAGCCTAGCCTAGCTTAAGATGGTTGGTCACTTAGTTACAACCTCTGATCTCCTCTGATCTTCGCCTGCTGCTCCTTGGGAGATAGGCCCTTAGCATTGCTTTAAGGCTATGACCTCTCCTAGAAAGTTCTTCAGGCTTCTGAAGTTTTATGTCAGTATCCACTGGGGATCCTTCAGAAGTAGCTGAAAAACATGTAGCTTTTGTAGACAATCTTATGTGCTCCTTAATAATGTTTTTATGGATCCAAATAGCTATGGAAAATGATCCTCCATGAATTGCTAATGTCAGTGAAAAATCCAGGGGGCTTTTGAGAAAACTTATGTACATATACCTGTACAGATTTTATTCCAGACAGAAAGTTAACCTGCATTTCACAGGTATGGTGAAAAATATCCGTATGTAGCTTTTTTTTTTTCTCCTCCTTCCCATTTTGGCCTATTCTCAGAGTACCCAAGTGTCAGCTTTGGTTATAGGTGTGAAATAGAAATGTCCATGACGGCCGCAAGGCCACTGTTTTGTATGCTATATGAATAGCATACAAGCATCAGTTCAGTGTTGTAGGGTCAGAGAGACATAGCAGCATCACAGCTTTTTGTTGTCATTTCATCTCAGATAAACCTGGAAAGGAGAGTTGTGGAAACCCATGGGATCCATCCCTGGGTTTCTATCCCTGGAAGTGTTCAAGGCCAGGCAGGACGGGGCTTTGAGCAACTTGGTCTAGTGGGAGGGGTCTCTGCCCCTGGTGGGGGGTTTGGAACTGGATGATCTATAATGTCCCTCCCAACCTGAACCATACTGTGATTCTGTGATTCTGTGATCTGATCCACCAACGGTGGAGAATTGCCACTCAAAACAAGTACACACAGATTACCTTTCAGAGCATCCCATAACAAAAACTGTAAGAAATGAAGACGGTTATCACTCTTTTAGGTGCAGCAATACTAGCTTTCTAGACACAGACATCCTGATAAATCAGTGGGATAGCCACACACTGAACAATGATAAGAGCAAGGGTACACATCTTATAACAGGGGTTGGTTTGGCTACATGTACTTGTGAGACAGTAGTCAAGGAGAACCGAGATCTACAGTCTTTCCAGGTACAAACCTTCCTCTGAAGTCAACAGGAATTTTCTGTGCAGACAAACAGCAAGACGTGGTCGTGATCCTTACAATCTGTTACCTAAACTGATGATGTCGTAGTCAGGTACTAAATAGGATTGTTAAGAAGCAAATCTGAGTCTTCTGCCAACCTGTTACAAGTCAACGTCTGCGTGTCTCAGAAAACACACGCTGAACTGACAGAATTACTTTGTGCTCAGATAATAATAAACTGATGTCTTTCTGCGGCATTCTGCTGAATTTATAGGAGCTCTGTGGGCAACAAAATAAAATTCAACCTGCTATTTTTAGTGAACACACAAATTAAGGCTCAGTACAAGTCCTTGTTACTCATGCTCAGCAATAACTTTTTCTATGAATAAAGCACCTTATTTACTGGCTCAAAAATCCCTTTCAGAATGTGCTGCAGCTTCACGGAAGTTAAAGTCTTTCTATTGGCACTTCAAGATCTGTTTAAGCATTTAATTGTTCCTTAGCAATGTTGAATACTAATGGTTCATGATTCTTAGTGGATACACCATCCCATGCAGTCGCTTTGCTTTTTACATCTTTTCTCGTTTTTTTCCAGCTTACTTTTTTCAGTGTAGTTTTGTGTATTAATAAAGGTAAGCAAAGTGTGAATCGTCACTGTCATTGTTTTGTTCTTCTCTCTTTCAAGAACTGACATCTCTGATCTTAGTTTAGCAGCATATTAATTACAGCAATAATTATCTTAGCAAAGGCAGTTCACAGGATGATAAACGATTGGTGCAGGTGAACAGGCGTGTGTATATTCACTGAAATACTTCTATTACCGATTTCCCTTCAGCATCGTAATTAAAAATACAACGTATAAACCCACAGTTATTGGTAGGAGGGGTGCAAAACATGGAAGTCACACTGAAGCAACTGTCAAGAGCAAATAGGAAAGTTTCCAAACTCTAACAGTGTTTGAATAACGAACTCATCAAAAGTGAGCTTCATGCAGCAAAGCTATCAGATTTGTCTTACTGTTGGTTCCTCCATCAGTAACATCAGTTCGTCTGCAATGTCTTTGAAACTCTGGTATCTCCGAGTGGCTGATTGTCCAGGCTTGCAGTATGAGAAGTAACTGGTGGAACAAATCTCACCCCACCTTAGAGCACAGTCCTGGGGCTGGGCTGCAATGCATAGGTCACGTGGAGAGAGAGGGGATGAAGGGTGCCGGGGCAGATCTCCCCTTGCATCAAGGGCAGAACAACTTCCATCAAGAGGCACAGAAAGGAGGGAGGTGTGGGATGGGGCCAGGCTATTTACCAGCAGTTTAAATTTACTGTGCTGAGCTCCTGGCCAGGGTTGGGAAGAGCAGCCTCCTGTAGATCAGTGTTAGCAGTGGCTGGGAAGCTGCTCTCTGGGTGCTCCACCAGACTCTCCACATGGCACTTGGAGAATTATTGCAGCCTTGATTCACTGCTTCCCTGGAGCTTTTATTCCTAATTTGTTGTCTCAGTATAATAAATCTGCACCATACCATATTGTATCTGGACCAGATTAGGCAATTACTGGTGCCAATACATTTTTAAGTTTAAGGAAAACAAAATAAAGGTGCTAAAGGGAATGTTCCCACAAGACATCGGAAGGCAAAGAACAATTACGTGCTGGATTCAAGTGGCATTTCATGTGCTCTCACTAACAGAAGTGCAACTGCACTACGAATTCTTGAACACGCTCCTTCTTTGCCTCCTCATCTCCTGTGATCACTTTTTCCTGTACATGTGTACTCTCACTCACACTGTTTTTAGAGAAAATTTTCAGAAAGTCCAAATACGAAACTTGAGTCATCCTTCAGTTTGGGCTGAATTTGAACTTTTTACCTAGTGGTCAAAAAACTTGACTGAATATACTGTTCCCTTGTTTTAGTCCATCAGGTTCCACAAAGGGACCATTTTTGTTATACATGTATGAGCACACCGCAGTGGGATTAATCATAAACCTGGGCCTGCGAGTGTCTGTGCATGTGAATGATGCTTTCTGTGAGCTGAGTTGCGACCAAGAACAAAGTAAGGCCTAAGCCTCAGAAAGCAGCCTCTGTGCTCTCCTTTTAAATGCACTAATTCATCTCCAGGCAAGAAGGGCTAGAACATACCAAAGCAGGTCCCCTGAGGACGAAGTGCCGTTTGTATCGTGACAAACGCACAAGGCGAAGTCTTATATCAGATGTACTGTGCACTCTATTGACAAGTTTGGAAAATTATGACACTTTTCAGACCTTTCCTGCTTTTCAAGTCGCTGAAAAATAGTTCGTCTTGAAATGTCATGTGGCTGTATATGTTAATGTGTGATTTCACATCAAACGGAGGCAGAAGAAGGAAAAGGCCAGCAAATTTCCATCCTTTACCTGTGTTCAAACCTGAGTGTGAACTGACATTTTAAGAGTAAATGTGACAAAAATGTCATATCTTGACAGTGTTCCTGAGTTTCTAATCTACAGGGAAACCTAGAGCTAGCTGGCTGAGTTGTGCTAAGGAGTAAAACTTCCTATCCGTGATTCATGATGAGGCAGAGTCCTGCGTGCTTTTAACGACCTGCCCAACCACTGAGTAAACTAAAAAGCAGCCTCAGGAAAATCAGCTCAATGGGATGATGTACTTGATTAGGGCTAAAATACCGTGCTGCACCGAGTGAAAAACAGTAATAAAAGAGAATTACACCTCAAAACCAGAAAATAAGCATGACACCAGCCTCTTAGATCCAATGAAACAGTGCTCATACTTGGTTTCCTGGAACAAATCAGCAAGCTGTTTAAGCAGTTTTTTGAATAATAAAATTTTGAAAAATGTAAGAAGGTAGCCTGGGGACATCTTTGGACACATTATTTCTGAAACATTTCCTAGTGTCTCACCGCCCGATCTTGTTCTTAGATGAAACAATTAAGCTAGTTTAGCAGATGTAAATCAAATTATAGTTCAGGAGACCAAGTTATGTGAAAAAGAAGTTGCAGATCAATTCTCATGTAAGAGGGCTCTTTGTGCCCTCCCTGGACTTTCCCTGCTCTGGGTAGTACCTTGCTCGTGATGGCTGGTGGCAGCCCATAGCATCCTCCTTCACTGACCTCTGCTACCAGCTCAGCTCATGTGTGTTACCTGCTCTGGGAAGGCAAATGAAAAGCTTCTCCCATGCTCCAGCCTGCAGGCTGAAAAGAATGTAAGGCAGAAAACAGCCAGCCTCTAGCATTTATTTTCCAGGCAAAATCGTTCTCTGGAGATTATGGAAATTACAGTTATTGCTCTCAACTCTCCTGCCCCACCAGACTTCCAAAAATGCTCCCTCATTGCAGAGTCGGCCAAAAGGACCTGGCGTCACATGAAGTTGGGTTTATGGTGAGAGGAACAACCAAGATGCAGGAACACTCGGTGTTCTGCAGGCTCTGTCATGGGGAGGGCAGCTGGGGCAGAGGACAGGACATCACAACCATTCGCTCGAGGCACTGTGTCCGAGGCACCTTGTCCCTGCAGTTCCACTGGCGGGAAGCAAACAGAGGGAAATAAAATAAAAACTCTCATTGGCAGTGGGAAAAGATTCCTGGAAGAAATTTGTCTGTTTGTGGTAGTTTCTTCAGTGAGGAGAGTGTCAGCTTGTATTGCCATTACAACTGTAGATCATCTCCTAGTACTTTAGGTTTCATTATGCTTCAGAAAGTAATGAATGTGTGACATTGCTCAGTGAACTTGGTTTCCAGGAGCTTCGTAATACTATTGCAAACATTATGAATTAATTTGATAGTTGATTAAAGCTGATCAGGATAAATTCATTTAAACTTCATACAGAGGTCATGTACTTTCCCAAATAACGTGTGGTGTGATTTTGCAGTAGTTAATGGTCATTTATCATTATGATTGAATGATTAAGTCTTCTGCATCAAGATGAGAATAATGGCCTAGAATAACACTCATTCTTGTCGATATTTAAATGGCCATTCTCTTACTTCAGCTAAAGCAGTAAGGATGCATTAGTAACAATCATGTTTCTTAATTAACTTTTTGAGTTTGATTTTGTGGGTTGTTGGGGTTTTTTTGTTTGTTTGTTTTTGTTTGTTTGTTTTTTAAGGTGAGGTCACTTGTCTCTCCATGTCTTGAGCTTTCTCTTTTCTGAAAAACCTGTGTGACCTTCATTACCAAAGACTCTTAAACAGTAATGGAATTTTTCTCATACTGTACTCCAAGGCCGACCAAGTCTATTTCATTGTCAGGAGTCTCCTTAAAGAATTCAGTTAATGTGGAACACCAGCCTACCTTTAATGTGTATTTATTCAGATTTTATATGATAAGCTGTACTCCTCAGGAACTCAGTTATACATACTTGGTGAATGAAATTCTCCCAACACCAAATAAATATGTGCTTCAGCCGTCATAGTTATAAAAGGCCTCTTCATAGCAGTCAGAAAAGTCACACAGTTCCTGCTGAAGGCAAGAAAAGTCAATTCACTCCAGCCTTGCACCTACCCCACTCCGGTGACTGGGAAAATAGATGGACCTGGCACCTTACCTAAAGTGTTAAGACATTAGAGCTATCTGGACTATAGTAGGAGACAGTCCATAGATCCCTTTCGTTTAGTCTGAACTGTCTCCACTGATAGGAATTACAGCTGTTGAGCATGAGAGAGAAGGAGTCAGTCTCTTAACTTACCTCCTCTGAAGCCACATACAGGCTTAGAGGTTAAAATTCAACACCATAAGACTTATCATCTGCCAGGGCTTATCCTGAAGCAGGGGAGCCACACTGCTAAAATATTGGTTTGTAAGAACATTTTGCTCTACCTCTAGTTTCTCTAAATTTACAGTGTGTAATTTCAAGTCTAAAAAGGGCTGAAAAGGAGGTCAAGAAGACATAGAGTCTATTCCCAAGAACTGAGATTGGATAAACTTATTTAAGCCTCCCAAAACAGGTATTTGGCTGCCACAGTATAGTGGTTCCCACTGAGAAGTGCCTACTTCTCCCTCTAACGCATGATACAACAGTGTCGCAGCTGAGAGTTTACTAGTCATTGCAGAGCAGATTAACTGCTTTTTTATGTCTTTTGTAAAACAGTGCATTATTACTTTAAAACATAATTTAAAACTTGTGATCTGCCCATAACCCCGGGACCTTTTCTGCCACTTGACTTATGGTGGTTTCTTAACCCTCATTTGCTATTTGTGAATTCAGTGTCTGCTGCCAAGCAGGCTGGATTTTGGACAATTTCTTTGTTAATAGGTTTTTGAATTCTGACTCTCTCTTCTGAAGTACTTTCAACACAGTCAGTATTTAATGTCAAAGCCATCATTGTTGTTGAATTTTTGTACAAAAGTACAGAAATGTTTGACTACTGCTTAGTCACGGAGAGAAAGTTACTCAGCTTAGTGGGAGAGGGAGGTGGATGTTCAAGCTGCCAAAACTGCTAAAGCTCCTTTCTCCAGTCAAGTTATGTGTCTAATAACTGTAAAATGGTAGCTTTTGAAATAGGTAAAAAAGAAAAGATTAAAAAAAAAAAAGGAGGGGGCGGAGAGAGAGAATTCCCCACTATAATCAGACTGCTGAAGAAATCATATCCGCACATCCCTGCTCAAGAGAGGTTTTGAGCAGAAGGTCGACTAGATGACTAGGTTATTCCTTTGTGGATGAGAAAGTGGAAGCAGATCTGAACCTGGGTGGAGGCACGTGCGTGTGCACCTGTGAGAGGAGCAATGAGACTCCCAGAAGGATAAAGAAAAGCCAAAAAAATATGCTGTCACAAGAAGAGAAGCCATTGTGATGCTCCCAAGAAAAAGAAGCTCCTTATTCAGGAATTTGGGCACAGCCTTTGGCTCCAGAAATAATTAAGGGAATGACAATTTGTGTATCTTTGATAAATAAATGCTTTATAGATGTTATTACTGAGGTCTATTTTTTTATCCCTCCCTGTAGGAGACAAAAATCCTTACTATTTGGTTCAAAGAGGCGTTACAGAATGAGAATTTATTTTGTGGATAGGGATAAAGTTATTGCAGCGAGTGGAAACTCACTACAGGCTACTGCAGAAATGTTCTTTAGTATAATTCCCAGGTAACTGATTAAATCAAAATTCATCAAAGAAATGAAACAAGTTGTATCAGCAGGCTCTCCAGTCTCAACACACTACATGTCTACAGTTAAGCCAAATTCTGACCATACGAGTCTTAAAATTCAGCTACTGATGAAATGACAAAAGCAATTTGGAGCAGCCCTTGCTAACATCCAGTCCTTCATCAATCCTGCTCCTTCTGCTCAGTTTTGGTTTCCGTTCACCTTAACACCAGTTTGGGTATTAGTTGTGATTTCCTAGCTGGGTGTGGAATAGAATTTCTTTCCTGGTTCCCAAAGCCCAGAAAGTTAATGAGTGGCATCTTTGTCAGCTCATAAATGACCTATCTCTTATGGCATGACACCCCATTGGATTTTCCTGATGTTTCTGTTGTTTTTATGATCTGAACCTTATTTTTGCCCTCAAAAGATTATAGGACATGTTGTTTTTCTTACTCCAAGGTTGATTTTCACTACTGCTGGCGTTTTGTATAAATTCACCATTGTTGCCACCACAAGAAAGCTCTTACCCAGTCTCTGTGTGCTGTCAGCCTGACTTCCTGGTCCACTCTAGTACAATATTAACTTTTTACCTAAAAGCATCAGGAGGCTGTTAAAGAGGTGACCATGGAGCACCTTGGGACCAATATTGCAATCTTCTTGTGAGAAGTTAAGAGGAGGAATTAGCTAAGAGAGGGGTGCAGAAAGCATGCAGAGCCATTTGCTGTGCATTTGATGTGCTTTGAGTGAGGACACAGAGTATGTTGTCATCACTACTGATTTTTACATGGTGATCATATCCAGCATCCCAGTTTCAGGACTTGGCTAGCATTGTCGTAGGAATTGCCACAGGCTCCCTCCTGCTGGGAATAGCAATGTATTTTAATAAGGAGTATTTGATTGCATATGGTGCCGTGATGCTGGAAAATGGCAAACTTCTTCATAGCAGCCTCAACAATAGGGTACTGAGCCCAGACGGCGTGGTACTAGGCACATCCTTTTGATGGGCTCGGGCTTTGAGATTGATTCATCCCTGCATCCTGCCGATGGTCTTTGGGGTTACATTGCTGCAAATCTGTGCGATGATAACACAATCACTAAGGGAGCAATAAGATCTACAGATATTTAGGAATTTGTCTTTTAATCTTATCCTGGCAGCTTTTGTTATCTCTTTATATGCAGGTCTTTGTCATCACTGGTGGTTTACCCCTCAGACTCTTGCAGCTTCCACAGAAGGCTCAGTTGTAGGAAATGCCAGCTTTCGCCATCCTATATTTTCTGTATAAAGGGTTTGACAAAAGTAGAAGAATGCTGCAGATAATAAAACAACAGAGACCATTACTAGGCTTACCTGCTGTCTCACCGGCTCCATAACCTCGCTTGTCTTGTGAGGGTGACTGATTAGTTCCTGCAAACTGCCCCAGGGCTGTCATATACACTCAGTTCCCAGCCCAAATCTTTCTGCCGCTTTTATTAAAGGTGGCTGCTGGTGCTGGTGCACTCCATATCTGGCTGTTTCCCTACACCAGGATGAAGTGACAAAAGTGTTTATTCTCTTCTAGTGAGAGTTCAGTTTCCTAATTTCTTAGGCTCTGGCATGCAGCAGAATCAACATAAACAATTTCTTCTCTTCTCCACGTCTTTCATTTCTGCACCTCTCCAACTGCTGGTTTGGCCATACGGTGAGCAGTCAGCAAAATTTATTTTGGGATAAATGATTTTGCAGATCAGGAAGTTCCCATATTCCAGACTTGCTCAGATGTACAAGCAGATGTGCAGGTGCAGCAGAGGGGATGACGCCAAAGGTGCAGATGGGTGTCAAAGAAGCAGACAGAGAGACTAATGCAGAATTGCTGCTGTGGCCTTATGTCCATGGAATTAGGTCGTTTCCTTCTGCCCTCCTACATAAGAACTTTCAATTAACACTTTGACTACACACCTTAGTTGCTGCATTCCTGGCTTCAGGTTCTTTTCTTTAAGATATGATAGGGTAATGTTATAAACATGTAATTTACATATTTGGTGCATAGCCCCTATTTAAGGTGTAAAAGGTGTAAACTTCTGAGGCTTTTCGTGGAGTCCTTTTGTATAACTTGAAAGCCTGTAAAAATCACCGATCTGAGTATCAGGTGATCCCTTGTACTTTATAAGATTTAGGACCCTCGAATTAAAGGCATTGAGCTGGGCACATAGCCCAGATGATTAGTAGCATTTAAATAAGCGATTAGACAAAGACAGGTTTTAACCTATTATCACTTAAAGCTTTCTTTGAAGTGCAGAGTTGCTCGCTTGTGCTAATCACAGCTTCTTACCAAAATTGGATGCAGTCACATTCCTCTGTGGTCCCCTTTAAATGACTCTGCATTTTTCTTTTTGAGGCTGGGGGAAGATGAAACAAATTCTAATTCTCTGCATTTCTTTCACACCCATGGTGCAACCCTAATGCAACTTCAGGATGCGAATAGGTGCAAGGGTGTCTTGTATTATAGGGTTTTCTCCTCTTTCTAGGTCTTCTTATAGGAAAATAAATAAAACACTCTAGTGGCCACAGAATTACTGCTTTCTGATAATTCTACTCTCGTTTTAGTTTCTTTGTCTTTATTCAATTTTGTAGTCCTGACTTTGAAAAATTCCACAGTGATCCAGGAAATCTATTTCTCTTTTCTTCCTGGCACGTTGATGCTTCTGCTCTAGGAAGGCATTAACAATGCATTAAATAGGAGTCATTACTCATAAGTAAGAGAAATGCTTGTTACAAGTGGAATGTATTGGTTTTAAATCAGTGTTTTATATCATTGTTTATAAGATCCTTTCTTAAATTGTCTGCCACCACCAACAAAACAATCTATAGAGTAGTTTTAGCACTTGAAAAAATTGCTTCTCTCCTAGAAATAGGAAGATCAGTCTATGAAATGTCTATTTACTGGTAAGACTGGAATGTGTGTTTAAATTACGAAGAACAAATTGCTGAATATAATAAGCAATGAAAGAGAACTTGCAGCTGACCAGGTTTGCTAATAGATACCCCTGCAGTCTATGGGAATAACTGGAGGTCCAAACAGGTATAAACAGTAGGAAAAAAAACTTTTTGAAAGACAAATAAGGTTAATGAGTTAGCCTTCCATTTTCTGGCTACAAAGCAAAGTAATTAAAAGGTATGTAAGTGAGTGTTATGAGCTGATGTTCATTCCAAAGATAGAGAGATGATGTCAGCTACTGAATGGTACATTAGTATAGATGTGACCTGTTACTCTAATCAATTATCTTTTCTCCACAAACATGGGAAAAACATATTGATTTAATCTTGTGATTTTGTTTCTGTGTACACAGACTAAATTGCTTTTGGCAGCTTGAACATGAGAGTAATTTACTCTGATAATACTATATTTTTTGTGGTCTCAGATGGATTTGAATACTCTAATTTCCTCTTTCTAAGCTTAAGCTTCCACCAAAAAAAGAGATAAGGTTACTTTTTTGGTCTCTGAAGAATCACCTTGTAGCTTTTGCATGTTAGAAAGTGATTAAGTTTTAGAAAGGATATTTATTCCGCCTCTCCACTCTATATACTGTAATTTGTGAAGTTTATATCATAAATCTAGCCAGTAATCAGCATAACAGCATGACATTTTACATATCTCTTTCTTGAATTATCACACAGCTTTTGTCTTACAATTTGCTCTTGAACGCAAGCTGGAGTATTAAGATTCCTTGCATGAAAGAAGCTTCCCAAAGCCCTCATTAACTTTCTTTTCTTTTTAATTTTCCTGTGTCTGTGTATTTCCTTGTCTTTTTATCAGTGCCATGATGAAAGAAATTACTTTGTTCTGACATTCTCTATTACAGTTACATCACATTAATCCTTTTTGGTTTTGCCACCTTTACTTACAAATAATATTATTTTATGCCATTTGAACCTATCTTTCTCTCTTGTAATTTTAGTTAGCGATCACAATAGTCTTTTTCTCCATCCATCTGTCCATCTCGTCCACATTCACGTATTATAGGAAGAACTTTAAAAAAATGTTACTGACATCAGAGTACTTTTTAAGTTCTCCTGTGTTTAAAGCAGATCTAAATCTATTTAATTTCAGAAATGTTCTGTCTCTTATTGACACACCACGTTTCACAGTTCTCAGCTGGCAAACCAAATGAAATGTCTGTGATCATTTATCAGCTGCTGATGGAAAAGAATTCAGTATGCGAGGTGAGAATACTGGGATACATGGCTCTCCACTGCTCTCTTTGAAACGTTAACAGAAGCCTCAAATTGAGGTAAAATGCACATTGCCTAAGGTGAGGTCTCCTGTGAAGCTTTGTCCCCATGGGCTGCACATGCTGCAAGATGCATGGAAATGAGGTAGCCTTTCTCTCCACACCTGGTGTCATTAGAAGGGAATGTCATAACACCCTTTTTCTTTCTCTGCACATCTAATTTTCTATGCAAGTTCGCTTAAAATTGCCTTCCCCTTTTATGCACGTTTCAAATGAGGTAGCACTGCCCACGTAAGTATACTTATTCTGTTTATGCACAGTGTATCCTTCTGTACTTTTTTACCAAAGCAATTTTTTTTGGTGAGCCTGAACAAAAAGTTATTGGACTGTGATTGAACTCAGATTCATCTTCAAACATGCACTAGAGGAAAACCTGAATTGATTAGTGGACAATGGAGTAGGTCCAAGTAGACCTAGTGTTTATTTCTGACTCTGATCTGCTGTAGTTTCTCTTGTGGTGGAACTTCTGCCCAGAATGCGGGTAATTAACAGATACTGTCAAAGTGGTTCAATGGCTGAAGTCCTTCAGCAGGCTGGGGCTAAACACTGAGTCATGGGTCAGCAGGCAAGACCGGTTGTGCTCGTAGTTGCAGGACCAAGCTATAGGACTCTACATAGGTTCCCATGATCTTTGAAATGACAGGTCTGTGTTGAAAAATAAGGATGGCTTTAAGAAAATAATGGAAATCTTTGATTTCACGTGCCTTTTCAAATATCTGGGAATCTCATGGAGCAAATTTATCTACAAATATGAACTAGGAATGATACCTTTCTTTTTCCTTTTTAATTCTGTTTGCACAATTGGGAGTTTGTTAACATACATTGAAATTATATAAATTATTCTTTACTGTTTTATGCATAAACTATATGAATAAGCATAAGACAGTAGAACAATGATCTGTCTGTTCCACATCCATTTCTTGACAGTGGTCTGTAGCAGCTGCTCAAATCAGAGAATACAGCAAAAAGAGGACATGATAAGGATGCCTCTTTTTGCACAATGCAATTCAAGTTTTAGACACTCAGAGTATTATTCATTTTTTATCACCACAGTTATCTTGCATTTCACATTTCTGGAAGTCACTTTGCTCATTTATTTCTTCCATTACTTTGGGAATTCTCCACAGAATGTCCCTACTGGGTGGATGTTTTCTGGGGGAACACTTTGGGAATGTCTTTTTTCTGGGTGGGGGAGAAAGGGGGTAACTTTTTCCTTGCCACTGTGAGACCTCATCTGAGAGAACTTCAGAGCTCCTTATTGTTTTTCATCATGCAGACAGTTTCATTTCACTCCCCCACACACAGAGGGACACACATCAATACATTTATGAAGTTTAGGTATTTCTATACGTTTTCAAGAAAAATGATATTCAAAAGCCTCCCATTGATTTTTTGATAAATGGTTCATGCAGAAACTTGCTTGACAGCCAACAGGAATGAATAAGCTTATTCCAATAAAATCACCACCATGTCTGATTACAATATTTTTCAATGGCCAGTTTTGTGCAGAGAAAGAGATCCCTACGGGGAGGTCATTTGTCAGCCTAAGTCAAAGCTTTAATGTTACTCTGAAATAGCTTAGCTGCAGTTGGGTGAGAGTTTCTCTTTTTCCTCTCAGGAAAAAAACAGGGTATAAAGAAAGTAGGAGAAAAATATAGAGAATCACAGCAGTTATATAAATCAGGACACAGCTGCCATGGGATTTCATGTAAGCTTCTGGTGCCAATACATCCATTTTGTGTTCTAATGGAGCATGTATTTGTGGAAAGTCTTTTTCACTTTTACATTCTTCTACATCTACATTTTCTTTAAATCTATTGCAGTTTATTTTGCCGGGGTCTGCTTGAACACATTTTATTCATAAGATTATCAGAGTCATAGTTATCAGTCAGTGGTTACAGTAATATGCACTCTATCCCTAGGAATTAGTTTTACTGTCAGCTCTTCCCATAATTATTTTTAACTAGATGATAATCCCTGCGTCTGAAGCAGCTTCTGCACTAAACAGTTGTTCCAGTGGGATATAAAATTTAAATGGCAATAACTCTACTTGCTTTACTCCACAGTTGTCAGCCAAATCAGATTTTTTTAATAAAGTGTGTGTTATTTTGTCATATTAACCATTTAAACAGTCATGTGAATCTGCTGTCCTCAGTTAAGAAGGTCAGTGGAGTTACTGGCTGAAGTGTGAAGGAAAGCTTTTGTTTCAGTGTGTTTAGCAAATGCTAGCTGACACAATGAAAGAGAACAAAAACTATGGATTCAAATCAAAGCTTAAAATGGGAAGGTTTGATCCTTCTTTCTCCTTGCTGCTGGGTAGTTTGATGCACAACTGGAACTACAAATTTTCATTGTTAGTTGAGAAAAAGTTTGAACCATGTTGGATTTGCAAGTGTGTTCTGCTACACTTCTAGCATCTAGCAAGGCAATAAGGTTTGGTGTCCTTTTGCTTCCCAAAGAGTACAATGAAATTTAATTTCTAGCAGCAACCATTGTTTTTCTCTCTCTTTCTGAGTATGGTAGATATTGCATGTTAAATTAAAAAAAGAAAAAAATGGATTTAGGTGCTGTGGTGTTGAGTGTTGCCACATGTCATTTTTAGGTGGCTTCTGCCTAGAGTGAAATCCCAAGTGACTGAGTTCCCAAAGCCATGCATGGAATGATGGCAGTATAAAATGCAAACCAGACAGACAGCTGAGCAGGACACTGGATGGAGCTGACCAGTGGTGCATGGGGTCAGGCTGTGTCTGAAACGTGACTGTTCCTGAGATGTCAGTGGTACTCACAGCAAGACCATCAGATAGTGCTTGGCAGAGCTCACTCACGTCCAGGTGGGCTGGGAGGTTAGTCCTCTCCTTCAGGACTGAGTAGAGGAGTGGTATCTCTCCTTAACCAGAGAATGTTAGAAGAAGCTGGTGGTTCTCTGAACACTGATGAGGAGTAGGACTGGGTGAATGCCATAAGCTGATACTTGAACTTTGCTGCTGCCTTGTTGCAGGGCACAGTAAAGAGAATTTCCTTTCTACCTTTCAAGGTTCACCATCGCATCTCACATCAGGCCCTTCCAGCTTAGTAGAACAAGACTTCTTTACACTGGGTACCAGAACCTGTGAGAGACACACTGGTCACAGGTCTGTGTTTTGCCTTCAATTAAGTCACTGTGGACATAGCACTAGCTTTTGATGGAAAACAAAATGAATTTTAAACTACTAAAGGGCAAAGTCAACAACGTATTTGCTAGATTTGGAAAGCAAATCCGAAGAAACAAGGCAATTACATACCTTATTAGGCAGCTGTACTTGGCTTGGTTTCTTGCTACCACTCTGCTGTTCGCCCAAAAGCTGACAGGATGGATTCATAGCTCGTTAGAGCTAGGACCAAGTTCCTCTAACGAGCCACATCCATCTGGCATCATGTCTCCTGAGTTGGAGCCTCTGACTTAGGATGGAGCCTGTCTTTAATGAACTACTTTACTCACCAAGGCTTCTACTGAGTGTAAACATACCTCCAGGGGATTGCCAATAACCCACAGTCTTGATAGTTAATTTGATTGCTGTTGGAATTTATGAGCCTTCTGCTAATGTAAATCTGTCTGATGTAATATTAGCTGCTGATACACAGACAAGTTTTTGAAATACAACTTCAAACTGGGCTGCCTAGATAGTGTTATCACTCTCTTCATCAGTAGATGATGCATTAATACCATATAAATGGTCCACACAGGTGGACAGATATACATTGAATCATCTGAACTTGTAAGAGTTTAAGTAACTAACTTTCTAGCACATCAGAATTATTTATAATCAAAACAATTCAGGGATAACAAAAATGTAGGTGAAACACTGGGGAAAAGGGGAAAACAGAGAGTACAATTTAGATGGTTTGTTATTTGAGAAAAACTTAAAAAGTAAATAATGAATTTTTCAAATTTTGCCAATTAATTAAAACTTTGAGGAAACTTTCATATTGACAAAACAAAACAAGCAGTTTTCAGCCTTTTGGTAAATTAAGTAACATAAAACCAAAAATTAAGTCAGCCTGAAATATTTTGCTCAATAGAAAAGGGTGCATCGTTTTCTTTTTGTATTATGTAACTTTTTATACTCCGCATGCATAGTTCAAATTTTAATAAAAAATAATGGTTTCAAAATGAAAATTCACAAGTGGTAAAACTTAAAAAAAATGACCATGAGATTTTGGAAAGCTCAAAAATCTGTATTTTATTTCATCATTATTTTGACTTCTTTTGGACAAATTTGATAGCAAAATTCATCTTAGTTGCACTGGGAAATTTTTCTTTCTGGGTTTTATCCTGTCTTACACCCTGAGAAGGCACCTTTCTCTGAGTCACAGGTGGGACTGAAGAAGATGCTCAACATCTGTAATCTAGTTGAGGGTGTTGATTGCATCTTAAAGATGTCCAGCATGACCAGCATTAGGTTTCTTCAAGATAATTAGAGATGAGCTGGATATTCAGGGTTTGAGTTTTAGAGCTCAAATTCTGCCCAAATTTCCTGTTGGATCATTTGTTTAATCTTACCCTGGGTAACTGGGAATCCTTCATTATTATGTGTTTAATCTGTCAGACTTGGAATAAGAGGGAGGGGTTTTTTGCCTTTAGTTCAAAAGTACCTGGTACAAAGTGAGCTTTTGATAAAAAGACAGGGCCTAGCACCAGCTTTACTGGATGTGTTTTACTTTGCTAGGGAACCTCAAATCCCCAAGGCCTCCCATTTGCAGCATATTTGTGTCTAATTAGTTAATTTCTGGTAGCAATTGTGTCCTGCCGCTTGTTCTATGCTTTCAGTTAAAATGTAGTTGTGGGTCACTGCAGTGCTAAGACCACTTTTCTAAAATAATTAGACCTTCTAATATAAGTTTCTCCTCCTCCACCCTGATGCCCAGCCACCCCCTAGGGTTAGCTGCCATCACCTATACGTTCACCAGCTTAAAAGTGGTGTATGCATTTTGCAAATGAGTTAATGCAGTCCTTGAAAGTAGTGCAAGGCTGGCAGCCTTGAAAATTGAGGTGGTTTCTCCACAAACTGGCTGCTGTGATGGAGCCCACTGCTTTATTTCCCATGTCAGGTGTTGTTGGGATGCAGAGCTCTGGAGAGTCATTATTTTGTTCTGGGGTAGCTGTGATGTCCTGTACAGTCTTTGGTAACGCAAAATGAGTTGAACCAAAAAGGTAGACACTTATGGGATGCATTACTAATTGCCCAATAATTAACACTTACAGGTGCATTAAGATGTTAGGGAATTTATTTACAGCCTACCTGTAGCTCCGTGACCCAGTAAGTACAGTACTGTCATGGTTATTAATATGGCACAGGTGCTACAGTGAGTTTGCAAGACCTCAGGACTGAGGCTTCTTAGGCTAATTTTGTCTGAACCTTTCTTGGACTGCCTGGAACTTTGTTTTTCGTGGTTTAGTCTCAGCAGCATTTTTTCTGAAAACCAGATCACTATACCTAATTTATTTTACTTTTGCTTATCTTTGTGTAGTCCAACCATAGATTTTACGTTTATAGCTGTAACAAGTCATTATTCAGTGTAGAATTTATGGCTCAGGTGGTGATGTAGCACAGAAGAATACTCGTCTGTTATGATAGCAGAGCCCTTGTGAAATGTGGGTGAAGGATGTTTAGTAGAGGAGCAGTCATTGGGTGATAAGAGGCAAGGCACAGGCCAGCACTGGAGACCTTACAGCTATAAACAACTCATCATTGATCAGTTAAACAAATGCAGACCTGGAGCTGGGTAAATTTGGCCTGTTAGGGGTAAAAAAAGCAAGCAAAAAACAAGTATCTAGTGTAAAAAGGCCCCATTTATATTGTAAATTTGTGGACCTAATGGATGAATGAAGAAGGACCAAAGTTTAAAACATGTTAGCAAACATAAAGTAATGCCCAAGTACATCCTAGAATAAGGAAGAAGAAACTCTAATCATCATTATGCTGCTTCAAGCAAAGGACTTGGGATGCTGACAATTTGATGTGCTCCTTGCCAAACTGAAGACCTCACAATCAGGACGCTAGAGCATGGTGAAATCTTGAGCAAAACGCTTGGAAAGGGGTAGTATCTAGAAATATGTGTATATTATGCTATTATTATTAAGATTGCTTTTGGTGACTGTAATTTTTTTTTTCTCTTTTCTTTTTCTATAATGATTGGATGTGGACTAATAATGGCTTTTTGATTAGGCTGTTAAGATTCTACGTATCCTGACAATAAATTCTTGATTTTACATACCATTGAATTTGTTTTTTGCCTGCTGCAGGATTTTGACAGCAACTTATCTGAGCTATTTCTGTAATCACTGGTGTAATCTTGACTGGATTTTATGCCCATATAAGCACGTTTTGGGTTTTCTTTCACAGAAAGGGCAGGTGTATCATGCTCCATGCAATGGACTTCAGATTTCTGTCAATTTATGGTTACCACTCATTCTAAGAGTAATTAGAAGGTGAATGGAAATAGAATTAAAATAGTCGATTTACTTTTCACAGAGGCTTTCTCTTACACATCTCTAGTCTTACAGGGTAATAACAGCCAAGGCTGTTATTCCTGAGAGTGTAGAGGGCAGTAGGAGCGTTGCCATTCTCGGGAATTGCTCCGCTAAAAGCCAGGAAATTTACTGAGACATTGTGAAGAGCAACGTTCATTGCTTTTCTTGCTGACCAAGAGTCTCAGAGCCATGAACAAACTCTTAAGAAAGAACCCAATTCTTTCAAAACAAAATGGGGCTCAGTAGGAAGACTGTGACCATTAGAAAGACCATTGCAATGCCACCAGCTGAAAACAGACATAAGTGATAAAGGCAAAGGCTTTCTGCTGTGAGACACTTTATGCAAGGTTCGTGGGGCCTATGCACAAAGCGAGGGTCTGCTCCAGGTCCAGCCTTCCCCTCACATTTCAGCTGCAGAGGGTAGCTGGCTCTTAGGGGTGTGCATTTTCTATCTTTGCCTGTAACTACCATTTGTCTGAGAGAAGCGTGTGTTTAAAGGAAATAGTCATTTCTGGGAATAGCCTAAGTAATGTCATATATTTACAGCCTCCCATTTCACTCAAATGAACAGATCATGTACCACGTTCTTTCTTTTTTTCCTTACCCCTCCCAGTTAATCAGCAACACAAAGAGGAGTAGATTCAATTCTAACCCTGATTACTGTGGATGGGATGTAAGGAACGAATGGTTATGAGAGAATGTAAAACAAGGGTGTGATTCATACTGAGACAAAGGCAAGGCACTGCAGATGCAAATTGTTTTCAGGAAAGAAGTTGAAGAGTAAACAGGAGCTCAGTTTCTTGGAATTCCCCATGACAAAGACATTGAAATATAATCAGATGCTAATAGTATTAAAATTTGGGACAACAAGTTCAAGGGAAAGACAAGGTGAGCACAAACAAGGTGGGACCCGGTGACTGAACAGCTATGTTAAAAATTAAAGAAACACAGCCTGTAAGCTCATCAGCAAAAAAAGGGATACATATGGCTGTGTTTCATGGTCTGGCGTCTTGTCAACTGTAAGGGCTTACAATTTTTGGCTAACAAAATGACAGAAAGGGAGAAAGAGGAGGAGAGCTTTTGAAGGCAGTGACAAAAGGATGACAAAAAGATAACAACAGGAAGTGGAAGAAGCTGAACAGCTTCTGAATAGGTAATATAAATTAAGAAATTCAACTGTTTGTTGTTTTGCAGCAGTTTGCTTTTTGCGTATAACTTTCTTATTTAACCTCCTTGTTCATAAATAGTCACTAAATTAATTAATTAGGAACTCATTGGGCATCACCAACTTTGGATTCTTTGTAAAGTTAGCAGGAGAGAGATCATTGCTGCTTCTCCATAGAGAAAGCCCTTTACCAAAACAATGAGATGTGTGAGAATGACATGAGAACTCACCACCTAGACATGGTCTGGACTTCTGCATTTCCATCTCAGAAAACTTCTGTCTTCGGGATTTTTGGAAAACTGCATGCTGAAATGGAATGCAGAAGTGGTTTTTAAAGGTGAATTTGATGAGTCTTAGGACGTGTGAAGAGAAATGCTCCCCTGCAGGTGGTGAAGATTTATGACTGAATGGTAGCAATTGAAGGAGTGGAAAGCATTCATGTAAGTGTATTGATTTGCTTAGCCCCTATGGATTGCACCTGAGGAAACACAGAGGACTTTCAAATTACTGTCTACTTATAAACAAAACCAATTAAGACATTTTAATCAATGGCAATAAACTTAAACAAGCAGTCATGTGGAGACATGCAGCATCTAGAATGTGTCCAGTGGAAAGGGATGACCTAACAGTAAAAGATGGCCACTGAAATAGGCAGAATGGTACACTGGCACTCCAGAGTTGTTGTACTAACCTGTGGCCTTTTCCCAAGACGAAGGCAAAGTGTAAAAGCGTTAAGTCACTGTTTTTCATTAGGGCCGGCAATAATTTATTGGTACTAAATTAAAAAATAAAATTACAATGTTTCTAAAGAATATCCTTTGTGTCCTTCCTATTACAAACATTCTGAAACTGCTACACTACATACAACTGTATAAAAGTCTGAAGGCCTTAAAAATTTCTAAGTAGCAGGGGGAGAGAGAGAGAGCAAATTGTGGAACAAGACACAAATATTCAGAATTTTATTCTAATACTGAGAATTTCTTCTGGATCCCAAAATTTATTGAACAGTGTATTCTGAGTGCATACATGAGGCACAAGAATTAAATTTGAGAGAAGTTTTTCAAACAGGGGAAGTGCAACAATGCATCCAAAAGAGACATCCTAAATCTAGGTATGGTCTGGTAGTGAAAAAATCCTTACAATATGTCAGTGTGAAGGGGAAGTTATTCCATGATCCCAAAGGCAGTTAACAGAAGCTTAAAAACATGAATATTTAATGGAAAGTAGCTTACAAGTAATATTGTGATTATGTTGAAAGATGCAGACCATCTTTATTGCTGTCACTTCCAGACATTAATTTATCAAATTCCATTTTGCTGTGGTGTAGGTTTCTTGCTCCCAAGTGCCCTGTTTAGAAATTGTACCTAAGCACTATTTTTCTGCTGGTTAGAATATTCATGGTTATTTCATACCTACTTTCTATAAGTATTCAGTGATTAATCATATTCCCTTTAATTTTTGCTTTTTGTGCTTCAGGTGCACTTGTTATCTCTACAAGGAAAATTGCACACTCTTGTTATCATTCTGGTAGTCCTTCACTGTACAGATCCAGCTGAAGTTAACCTTATTTTTGACTAGAAATGACTTGAATTAAATTTAATGTTACAAATAAGCCCTCATGAAGTGTCTGTAAAACGGTGAAGAACCTGTTTCATCTGAGAAACCATAAGTTTCAAAGACAGCAATCTTGATATGGGGCAGGTGTGAAAATACATATTGAAGAGCAGCATCCTAAGCATTTCCACAAATATTTAGTCTTCTTGAAAGCAGTAGCACATTTGTGACCAGACAAGTGCAGAGACTGTATGGACATATTTAATTCACAAGGACTTTCTTAAGGAGGGTTCTGAACTCATCATTAGGCCTAATTTGTATGAACAGGTCCGGGAAGTTTTGGGTTGCTCTGCTTTGAAACAAAAAACAGACCTCAGATATTGTATCTATAGACAAATAAATAAATAGATTGAGTTGGCCACCGTAGGAATAAGCATTTTTCTGAAGTGTCTCTAATCTGTCCATTTCATAGGCCAGCCTTTTGAGCACAAATGCCTATCCTGACTGCTATGGAAGTCACCTTGTTTACTGTTTTCCAGAGTTTTAAACTATTGCCCATCCTACGTGACAGTTTTTGTTTTGTATATATATTCCTCTCACAACCTTAAACTCTCATTGCTTTGATTTAAATGCTGCTAGCCAAGGACAATGGCTAAAAAGTGGACTATTGCATTCAATGACATTTTCTATCACATCAGGTGCCAAAAGGTATTACGTTCAACCATATGTACTGAACTATAAGGAAGGGAAAGCTTTATCACTCAAGAAGCAATTCTCTTCTTTGGTATCTACAGGTCGGAATGATTCTCATTATAAGCAGAGGTTCTAATGCTGCTGTGAGTCTATATCGTACTTTCCAATATTCATCTTAACATCTTCAAGATGATTGCATCTACTGTGGCACAGTGCCATCCTGTGGACCCTAAGGTTATCTGAGGCAACCACACCAATATAACAGGCACGATAACTTAAAATGTTGAGCAATTTTTCACGTAAGACATTAAACCAGATCTCATTTAGTAATTGCTGCTGCATTAGTTAAATAAAAGCCTTTGGCTGAAACCTGTGTCCCTACTTCTTCATGTAACCACAGGCTTCCTCATGTGGCACTGCCGACATCAAATTCTAGGCTGCCTGGAGGGCAGTAATCCTTCTTCATCGTAACTTTAAAAAAGTACCAGAATTTATTTTACTTCCGCATTTTATCAAGGCAACCTCTTGCTAATGCTTTTGTTACAAAAGCAAATCAGGTCCAACTTGTGTTAAAAGTCCATTTTTGATGGACAAGTACATTTTGGGTGGCATTTAATCAAAATTGCTTTGAGTGCTTACGTGCCAGCTGTCAGAACACAATTCACAGATACGAGAGAGGCATGCTAAACACATTGCTATGTTTCACAGAGAGTTTTTTCTCACACCTCATGCTAAACTTGACCATGAGTACTCACAAGCTGAGGCAGATTCAGGAGGTCTGTCTTTTACATTTCTTTTAAACTGTGTGATTGTTGTTCTTGTCCCAGTCAAATGACTTGGCTCTGTAAAATCTCATCACGTTGAAAGTATTTCATCTACCTCTTAAAATTATCTCATCTTTTAAAGTGGACATGTTTCCTGGCAATCAGCTGTGTTGAGCACTTTTTTTTTTTTCTCTGGAGATTCAATGTACATCCCTGCTTTTTGGTTTTTGATGGACCTGGAACAAGAGATTAAGCGGGTCTTAGAAAGCTTTTAGAACAGCTGCAGGAAAGGCAGAAAATTCACCTATTGCCTTGAGAGTTCATTCAAGGGACTGGCTGGTATCAAGCATGTGAGCTGAACACTGTGTGACCCCAAGTTCATCATCTGATTTATGCGTGTGCAAATATAATGCTACTCAATGCAAAAGTGTTTCACTGAGTGTTGAATGAATGCTCTCTGGCGACTATTTATGAAGGCAGAGTGCTAAAAGTGTTAATGTAATCAATAAAAAGGAAAAGGTCTGGGAGTAGCACTCAATCTAAGCAGTCGAAGCTTTACAGAACATTGCCACTGAAATAAATATTTAGTGACTGTACACTGAAGGTGCTATTCTTTTGACAGGATGAGTTTCATGCCTCAGAGCACAAAAGTTATGAGATTTCAGTCAGTAATCAAAGACTAACTCTATATTTTTCATAGCAAGAAGACATTGCTTCTTTTCCCCTGACATGCCAATGATTAAATGAAACAGTTCCACCTCTTGCCTCCCCTGCTCCCCCTTCATTTTTGGTCAAAAAGAGAACAGGAGGGGAAAAAAGGGAGTCCAGAAAGAAAAGAGAAAGAGGTGAAACAGTACTAGAAAATGTATGTTAACTACGCTGTGGCAAACTTGAAATTTATATACAAATATCAATGGATGCTACTACATGGCACTATTACGTGGCTTGAATTGGAAGATGAATTGAGACTGTCTCAGCTTAAAAATGCTCCAGAGCTCATGCTTATGACCACAGAGAATATACTGAGGCTTGGACCATAAAAGATATTTGGGTATCTGAATTCCACAGCATCAATTTCAGCAGGAAAACGGACTGCTTGTCTTCACTACTACACAATTACTACATCGCTCAGTATGTGATTTTGATTTTGTACTTATTTGTTGTTATTAAGTCATTTTACACATTCGTTTCTTGACTAAACTCAGTTCATTTTATGTAGTGCTTAAAGTTATGAGAGTGAGATGGTGCGGATGTTTGTATCAACAATAAATAAATAATTAAATTGCAGCAGATTTCAGATGAGAAGCTGGATATTTTGACAGGGTGGCTGATTTTGGCGTATAAGAAACCTTGGGGAAAGCTTTGCTGCTACAATGCAGCAGTTAAATACCTTAATAATGTTGTCTCTTAAAATGTCACCTTAATGACTTTTGGCTTCTGGAGTCCAGCAGGTAAGCGGTGCTGCACATGTGTCCTGAAATGACTGTTTCCAGCTCAGCAGCCTCTGAAAGAATATCCACATCCACCAAAGTGCATTATTTTTTTTAAGTAATAAAATTTTCTTCTTAACTGCGAAGGGCAAAAATCACAAGGATATATTTACTTGGTAAGAAGTTATCTGCATGGGTTGAATAGCTGGGATAGTGCTGCTGGAAGGCTAGTGTAAACCATGCAGTAGAGAGGGGACACTACTAGAGAGTAGTAGAGGTGACACCCCACCTGGAGTCCTGTGTGCAGGGCTGGAGCCCTCAGTATAGGAAGGATATGGACCTGATGGAGCAGGTCCAGGGCAGGGTCATGAAAATGATCCAGCTACTGGAGAACCTCCTGAGCGAGCTGGACTTGTTCAGTCTGGAGAAGAGGAGGCTACCAGGAGACCTAAGAGCAGCTTTCCAGTACCAGAAGGGGCTTCAGGAAGGCTGGGGAGAGTCTGTTTACAAAGGCCTGCAGTGATAGGACAAGGAGTAATGGCTTTAAGCTGGAGAAGAGCAGATTTAGACTGGATATTAGGAACAAGTTCTTTACTCTGATTGTGATGGAACACTGGAACAGGTTTCCCAGGGAAGTGGTTGGGGCCCCTTCCCTGGAGACATTCAAGGTGAAGCTGGATGAGGCCCTGGGCAACCTGGTCTTGGGGATGTCCCTGTGACTGCAGGGAGGTTGAACCAGATGGCTTTTGGAGGTTCCTTTCAGTCTGGATGATTCTATGTCAGAGACAGAGAAATGTGTACTGTTATAAAATAAATGGTTTCATGTCAAGTAGGTCCGAACTGGGATGTACTCTGGGAGTCTGAAGGAATGAAAAATTGAGATCCGAATGTCCTTGAATTCCCATGGTGTGATTAGCCATCTTCCTGAAGATGGTGGAAGAATTCCTCAACATATAGCAGAGAACAGTCTCCTAAATAAAATATGGAACTAAATGTAGCAGTTTTTCTAAACCATGGGCTGTAACCATTAGGAAATCAATTTGGGTTTGACCTAAACTCAGAATATTTCAGACATTCAGAGTTAAGAAACAGCTTAAAGTGTCTTGTATTGTAGTACTGTTTGGTGCCTAGGAACAACAGGGAAGATATTTAAATTTTTTACATAATTGAAAAGCAATTATTAGAGTGACAACTAAAAACCTGTTTTCTTAAGTAGAGAAACTTCTGAAAATATTTCTATTAGTCAGATCCCGAAGTTGCCCCTCCTTGGCAATCAGAACTGAGTTCTAAAATCACTTTCACTGATGCAGCAGTTTTACTGCTTTTCAGAAGCACTTTTAACTCTCTCCAATCAGCAGAATTAGATCAAGGCCAACCTCAGGTGCATTGTGCTATTATCTTTTCCTGAAACCAAATACTCCTGTGATAATAAAAATGTTGAAGTGCACCTGGTCTTAGCTGAGGTCCCACATGTACACTGTAATGTAATGAAGCTTTTAGTTAGTCAGTGACTTCAGTGCAAGTCATGTACTTAATAATATTTCATTGACTTCATGTTTTATGTCTTTTCTTCAACAAACTTCAAGGAAGATTCACAACTCCTAGAAATTCTTGTTGGGCTTTTATGCGTGGGTGCCACTCAACAGCAAATGTTTGTTTTTGTATTTTTTCTCTCAGTTGTTGAGAGACCTGCCCCTCTTCCACCACATTATTTAAATATTTGTTTGAGGAAGATCTTGCCTTAGTTCCCAGTAGAAAAGTAAGCCGGTAGTGAAAATTGCTTCTTTGTCTGTTTTAGAACTTCAAACTGAAATGTCAGTTTATTTGTTCCTACTTTTTAACATCTTAAATACTCCCATGAGTCCAAACTGCTTTTACATGGACTGTACAGTTGGCTCAATGCATCTACTTCAGTTTTCCTGGGACTTGTAAGTGGTAGGATTGACAGAGTAAGCTGACCAGCTGATACTGGAGTGGAGAGCAGCACCCGCACAATGTCTCAGCTCCAGTAATTTGGAGACATTCTTATGACTGGTAACTCAATGAACATTATTTTAGCTGCTTTGTGTATGGGTTGCTTTGGTTTTTATAAGAAATATAGTTCCCTGTAATAAAGGGACATATTGTTGCATTTTTGCAATTCAAAGAATTACCTGGTTGGTTTTTTTGTTGTTGTTGGTGGTGGTTTTTTGATTTTTTTTTTTAGTAGTTTTGGTTTGTTTGTTTGTTTGTTTGTTTGTTTTTTTGTTTTGTTTTGTTTTGTTTTGTTGGTTTTGGTTTGTTTTGTTTTGTTTTTTCCTGATTACTTATGTGGCTGTTGTGAGAATAAGATTTAATTACAAGTATAGAAAAATAACTCACCTTATTTTATTTGTATTAAGTATAGCAAAACATCTCAGTTAAATGAACGGTATTGTGGAAGAAGTTATATAGTAAGGTTATTTTCCAGTATCTTAAAAGGCATCTTTCTGGAGTTTATTTATTCCATACAATTCTTAGTTGCAAGAGAAAGTGCTCCTACTGCCTTACCTTTTCTTTTTTTGGCTGAACTTAGAAACTCAGCTGTCATGCTGAGGTAAACACTACAAAATGTTTTTTAGAAGAACATAGTGCGAATTTTTATGTACCTCTTCTGTATTGACTTCTGAGGGGAAGTGGGGGGAAATCCTGTATAGGTCACAGTTAAATACCTGGGTGGTAATTTAAAAAGAAAAAAAAAAAAAAGAGAGAGAAAAGAAATATAGTCAAGAAGAAAGCTTTTGAAATCACTAGGTTCTGGACTCAGATTGCTCCCATTGAAATCAGTGAAAGTTTTATTATTGACTTTAGTGGAACCTGAGGCCAACACTGAATGGTTTAGAAAATGTGAATATATGGTTAGAGCTGTCATTTTGCAGGCACTGTGTGTGGCGCTTTCTCATCTGTTGCTCATCATCAGTTCCCATCCCTCTGCTGCAGGATGAAAAGAAGGCGGGAGAGAGAGCCCAAATGTCTTCTCTGCAGGAAAATTTGAAAATTTTCCCTGCTTTGTTTCTTTTCCTTTTCCTTTTCCTTTTCCTTTTCCTTTTCCTTTTCCTTTTCCTTTTCCTTTTCCTTTTCCTTTTCCTTTTCCTTTTCCTTTTCCTTTTCCTTTTCCTTTTCCTTTTTTTTTCTTTTTCTTTTTCTTTTTTTTTCCTTTTCTTTTCTCTCTCTCTCTCTTTTTTTTTAAATTTTATTTTTAAGACTTATAGTCACCTGTAATGAACCTAAAAGTGCATTTGAACATCAAGTGAATGAGGTGAACTATGAGACATTGCAGCTGAAAATAAATAATGTACATTGTGTACTTCGAACACTGCTACATATAGTAGGGAGACAACCTGGTCATGTCACGCTATAGTTCATAAAAAGTGTTATTTGCAAACCATGTATGTTTCTTTTGGTTGGCTGAACTAAAACCTTTCTTAGCCTGAACTTAATAGAGAATTCATACAGGGCACATTTTGTCTGAGTCAAATAAACTGTCATGTTGTAAATGTAAAGTAGACTTAGAGTTTAGGTAGAGTTTAAGTAGAATACTTTGGATTAATCTAGGAGTGAGTAGGAGTCCCAGGTCCCAGTTTTAAAATGATATTGTATATTTCAAAGTTTAAATATCATGAAGGTCAGAGGAACTTCTGACATTTAGGGCTATGAAAAACTTTAGCTTCCAGCTACAGCTTTCCAAGGGCTTACAGTTCAGGTTTGTTTTTCAAAGACCATGCAGAAAAACTCACATTTCAAATCCTTATTCCAGTTCGTATTGTGGTACTGCTTTGCTGGGTGACTTCCCTTTATGACTCATGCATTTCTTTTCAGTGTTAAGGGCAGGTTAGACCCTTTTAATTATGGACATTACTTAATTACACACCGTTAGCATTTCATAAGTCCACAGAAATGTTCTAGATGTGTATCTTTGTAAGAGAATGGTAATACTTGTATATTTTCTGGAAATTAAATACTCTAAGTTCCTCAGTAAACGTTTCTCCTTTTTGCATTTGTTGTCCTCTTTCAACACCAGGGTATCCCTCTTCATTTTCAAAAGTATAATTTTCCCTTTTTTATACATAAATCATGACCAAGTCAGCCTTCACTTAAACTTCATTTAGCAGTAAGTTCTTCTGAAGTGTGCTTTCCAGACTTTTTGTTACATGTTTTAATTTTCTGAATCTTTTCCAAACTTTTCAATCATTTTTTGCTAATCACCATTTTTTGCAGTGAGGCTAATCTCAACATAAAGTCACACACAGAGCTAAAAAATTTCTTCCTCATTGTAGAAATTTCTTCCTTGCTTATTTTTCAGACTGGTTACTGTTTGCCCCTCTTGGCTCTGAGAATAATGGCTGTAGCTGTGCTCTACCATTAATGTAATCTGCAGGTCTACTGCAGGGTCACTCTGTTGTAGGAGATGGTTTCCTGCTTTTGAATGAGACATAATACACATTGTGCAAAAACAGCAGGTGGTCCAAATTCATTGATACATCATTTGCTGCTCACAATTGCTGTGTTGCTGTTGCTTGGTTTGATATTACTGTTGTGGAGTTTGTTGTTATTTGTGTTTTTTTTTTCTGTTTCATAAACATTGCTGAAGTTGATGGTTGCATTCAGATTGGAGAAGAGAAGGGTCCTGGGAGACCTTGTAGTGTCCTTCCAATATCTGAAGGGGCCTAGAGGAAAGCTGGAGAGGGACTTTTTACAAGGGCATGTAGTGGTAGGACAAGGAGTAACAGCTTCAGTGTGAAAGAAGGGACATTCAGATTAGATGTCAGGCAGAAATTTTTCACCATGTGTGTGGTGAGATGCTGGAAGAAGCCCAGGGAAGTGGTGGAGGGAGGCCATATCCCTGGAAGTGTTCAAGGCCAGGCTGGATGGGGCTTTGAGCACCCTAGTCTAGTGGGAGTTGTTGGCAGGAGGATTGGAACTTTATGATTTCCAAGCTCCCTTCCAACCTAAAACATTCTATGATTTTATGATTTATGGTATCAATTGCATTTCTGTGTACTTCTTTCCGTGATCTCATCCACCATTCAGTTAGATCCTCTGCTCATAGCAAATTAACCCTCTTCCTGGGGAAATTGCACAGTAGGGTCTGTACCCAACAAGGAGTATGAACACAGCCATTCATACTGTTGCATCTGGACACCAGGACTTACTGCCTGCTGAGTAACCACACTACTGTCAACGAGCCAGTACACACACCTCCATTGAACCACATTTTATCCTTCTAGAACTCCAGTAACAATGTAGGGTAAGGCAGAGATTGTTTTTTAGAAGCATTTTCTGAGCTCTGTTCTTAATCCATGAAACTACCATAATACTGGACTGGATGTTTATCACACTATTACACATTGTCATACAACAAATTCCTTCGAGCTGTTGAAGGGTATTGTGTCAGCCTAGGCACCTTTATCAGCTTGACTTTCCATATGAGAAACCAGAATCTATAAAATCTACTTGCTAGAAAAAAGTGCTGTTTAGCATTATCTGGAAGTGTTCAAGGCCAGGCTGGATGGGGCTTGGAGCAACCTGCTCTGGTGGGAGGTGTCCCTGCCCATGGCAGGGGGTTGGAACTGGATGATCTTTAAGGTCCCTTCCAACTCTAGCCATTCTATGATTCTATGATTAATTACCCTGCTATTCTTTCAGTTTCTACCCATGATTCTACCCTGTGTCAGTCTTCCCTTTCTTTGTGGCATGCAACAGTCAGTTGTAATCCTCCTGGAGCCTTTTGGAGGCATACTTGTGCCTGGTTTTGAAACGGGAATAGTTTGTGTCTTTTTTAGGGTCTAGAGTTCCACAGACATTCATAAAGAAATAAAGGACAGGTCATATTCTTATGTTTCATTTTTAGAGTCTGAAATTAATGTAATATTAATGCCTACCTAATTTATCATTCATTAATACAAATGAATTTTCATTATGCATTAATTTAATATTAATTATTGCCTCAGGAAGTAGTAGCTGCTACTTCTATGCCTAGAGGGGTATACTTATATTTAATTCAAGCTTTACCCCAGAACTGGACTTACAACTTCCCTAAGATGTACCTCTGCATAAGATACACATGCTGTGAAGATTCTTCTAACATCCAGATCCGCTGAGGTAATTGTGGCAATGGGCTTGAAAACAACAATGGTTTCCAATCAGCACAGCTAGTGTTTTTCCTAAACTTGAGAAGAATGCCCAGGAATGACAAATTATCATTGTCTATTACAGCAGAAGAATGGAAGCAGGCTGTTGAAAGATAGAAACTTTGTTTCCTTCTTGTTTTCCTTTATAAAAAAACTTTTAATGTGCAATTAAAATTCATTTTTTTGGCTATGATTAGCTGCAAAATGGAAAATATTTATGCCTTCAAGCAACTTTTTAGATTGATGCTCCCTGCTCTGCTTTATAAGGTCCTAATAATAATCTTTGTTAATCACTCTAAATTACTATTACAAATTTTATCTATCGTAATTTCATAATTTGTATAAATTATGTATGTTTTTATTCAATGACCCCATAAAAGCAAAAGAGAGCTTTCCCTCCATATTCTTCCTTTGAGGAAAACAAATTAAATGTATTTGCAAGGGACACTTTCTAAAGGATTTTAAATGTTCTGCTGAGAATCTGAAAATGGAGATTATTCTCCTCTGCACATAAGTTGACTGAAATTCATTCCTGTGCAGCTGACCACCAGAAGACCAAAGCATTTGTCAGTCTTGGAATCTGCTTTCAGTGGGTAAATGTTGTGAATACAACATTGGCTATTCCAAATTCGTATTAATAATTGTATCTTATATTTCTTATTAAAAGAGAGTAATATTCTTAGTGGAAAATAGACTGAAATCTGTACCCACTGGTTTGAACCCAGGCATTTAAAATTGTATGTTATATACCTCCAGCCTGAAAACTTTACATTTCTAGCTAAAGAGAAACTGATAATGTAGGAGTTTGGGGTAGGAGAAAGGCAGCAGCGTAAAAGATATATTAATACTTAGAATTCCTTGTTAGCAAAGACAGGGTTTTTTCTAGTGTTTTATCAGAAACCAAGTACTGTAAGATAAACGGTTGTTCCGTAGTGAAATATTTTACTAGAAATATCCCACAATACATTTCTTTTTTCATGCATGCATACACACACATATATTTTATAGTCTTAGATTTCAACAGTGGCCTCTTTTTATGCTTTTTTTTGGCCACAGTTGATGTTAGCAGTTTAGCAGGATTTAACATGATGTAGTGTAAATGTTGACTATGTAGGAGGTAAAACACCATATAAGAGAACAGTAAAATGTGGAATAAGCAGGTGGTGTAGTGGATTGTGTCCCTGGCAAATTTCTTTGGTGAACAAGTTTACAAAGGACAAAATACTTGGGAAAAACGTCGGCTCAAATGATTTCTCAATCGTATTTACATATACACGTTTATGGTTATGTTATACTTTTTGCAAAACTCTGGCATGGCAAAAAGTACAGGTCTCACGGGGCTGGTCAAGACCAAGAGTGATCACAAAGAGAACCACAGGAAACAGGAAAATTTGTGGCCCTGTAGTTTTCCCCTCTGTATATCTCCCTCTCTCCCTTGTGCTCCTCTTACCCTGTCCTTCTGCCTGAACTTCGTGAACTGCTGCCAGCAGGTAGCACTTGGGGTGTCCCCCGTGCAAATCCTCTCCTGCTCCATCCACGAGGTGCCTAATCAGTAATTAGTCTCAAAGACATGAAGAATCAGCGCAACAACTTGAGTGGCCGTTGAATGGTTTGTGATTTTTCAAGATTTCATGGGTTTGGTCACAGTCTTTGCAGGTGCTCCATCCCCTGCCAGTATTCCCATGGAGGTGTGTAAAATTGTACTTCATTAACATTTATTATTATTGCTAGAGTCTTGCATGCTGACTGAACACAGTAATGACCTGCGCACTTGGGAGACTTCAGGTCGGTATTATTAGCAGTATTTCGATTATGATTTACAGCTGTGCATTTTCAGAATTCACCAGGATAAGAAAAGCATTCCTTTTCACAGTTACTGTAGTTGAAGAAAAATCCAAAAGCTGAAGTACTGTAAAGCTCTGAATTGTGAACACAGTGTAGTTACCTGAGCAATGGCCAATAACGATATCAAGTTTCCAGTCCTTTTGCTATTAGCTGTCATGAGAACAAGCGCTGAGCACAGAGGTATTGGAGGAAAATCAAGTTATACCAAAGATTACGATTATACTTTCTTTTTATCTTTCAATTTATTTATTTTTTTGCATAGGGATTGGAAGCTTTTTTTAAAGTCATCTTTTAAGTACTATTATTTTGGTCCACTTCATAAAACATAGTAAAACTTAAATCTCATCAATTTATTCCTCCTATTCTGTCATCCCATTGAAGCTGTGTGGTATAAATCATGGACTAATGTGAAAAGAAGTAGTAAATTTGTACATAATAGGCAATTTCTTTGTATCTGCTGAAGTATTTCACATGTGCTGATAAATACATTATACTGAATATTTGTAAGTGGCTTTTGAAGAATGCAAATTTGGAAGTCTGTGCTTCTTTAGAAGTTTAAACTTTTGAAGTTGAGTGTTTTGCAAAAAATACATTAGTTTGGTCCTTGGTTATTTTGTTTTGCTTGCATTTGTTTTCTGGTGGTAAGGACACAGTTACCTGTAGCCATGCAAGTCATTTTAGGAAGGATATTCCAGCTAAGCACCACAGGAAATAATTTCTTTATGATGACCTTGTGTCACTGCAAGTACGAAGCAGTCGTCACAGCTGAATGCTCTAGCCCCGGGGACTACTAATGATGGAAAGTAATAGCTTTTAAACTTCTAGCCACCTGAGCTATGTGTCACATACACTTATTCCCTTTGGAATTTTAAAAATTTATTTATGCGGTATCTTTCAGAATGTTTTCAGTATAGTAATATCACCTTGGTGATAAGTTCACATGAATTTCAGACACATCACAGTAAGACACTGTTAGTGATGAATTACCTCCAGGGAGCTGAGGAACTCAAACCTATATATGATGATCTAGAAAACATTGGTCACTTTCTACTGTGTTGGAGTTCAGTATGTTCAGTAAAACACTCTTTGGAAATTCTTAGAGAAACAAGTCAGTAAAATAACTGTAAGAACTTCTCCTTTGGTTCTGTTCAAAGATACAGATAAAAACAATCCCTTGAGTAATGAGAAAAAAACCCAAAGAATTATAGACATAAAACACAAGGCATGAAATATAAGGCATATCTGTTGTGACCTTCAGTTCATTTCTCTCTTGCAGCCTATTTATTCCCTACTGAGCAATGCCCAGAGCCCTGACCATCCTGGGTATAAAACGTTAAGTCATGAAGATGCCAGTCACTATTCCCTTTGAAAGGCAATGTATCACCTTACTCAGCATTCAGGAAGGCAGTAATAGTTTTATGGTGATCTCTCGATTATTTGATTATGAAATCTAACAGTAGTTATTTGTGGCAGACCCCGTGGAAACCTGCAGCAGAGAAGCAGCCCTTCCCTAGACGTGCTTGTGGTACTCTGAGCCTTCTCCTCGGGCATTTTCTCTGTCAAGCAGAACTTATTTTTTAGTATTGCAGTTCTACACCCACCCGTGTATTTCAAGAAATAAATTTCAGTTACCTGTGAGGATGAAAAGCGTGAACATCCTTCAGTATAGCACCGTGTGCAGTAGGAAACAGAAATCACCTAAGGTCACTACTTGTAACTGGCTATTCAGGTAATATAAATCTCCTCAGCACCGTGTTATATTTGTTGAAGAGCAGGCAGCGGGCACTGACATTAAATGTGACTTGTGACTTATGGGAGAGTTAGGGGGACATATGCGGTATTCTGCTTAGGGGGATCATAACTAACTGTAACGTGCTGCAGCTTTTAAGATATGTGGGAAAATAAGGGAACTTAACACACTCCTCTGCAAGGCAACAACTGCAAGTGGTCTGTACCTGCTGAAGCGTGTGGGAGCCAGCCCTGCAGCAAGCAGTCATGGGGAGCACACAGTTCTGGCGAAAAGGGGAGAGGACTTCATTGAGAGGTTCAAATTAACAGTTTATTTGGACTTCACTTGCAGGTGCAATACGCCACTATTGCAGGTTCTATGGGTTCAATGGCAAATACACTATTGCAATTTTAAAACAATTATCGAAATACACTATTACAACCTACAAGTGATCCCGAAAAGTAACAACACAAACCACAAGCACGTTAGTTATTAATACCTTAAAAAAGCGCAGCAATCACGACCTTAATACCATGCCATATAACGTATGTAGGTTTCTTAATCCTCTCTCTCAGGTAAAGTTGCTCNGCAAACCAGTTTGTGTGTACACGTAGGTTTCTGCGGGACGTCGTACTAGTCCAGATTTCCCTGCTGCTATTGCACATCATTGCTAGAATAAAATGCAAATGGTGCTACCGTGTCAGCAGCTGCAGCAGGGACAGGTCTGGGGTGGAGTGTATGACAAAGTGACTGCACTGTAAGATAGCTGCATGACATTGAAGGAAAATTTCTTCATGTGTTCCCTCCTAAAGAAAAGGAAATGACCTACTTGCACTTGACTTATTTGGTTCTTCTGTTGCTATTTTTGAAATTTATAGGGACGATGTGTTTTTTTTTTTTTTTTTTTTTTTTTATTCTTTAGTTGGAAGGGGAAGATTATTACAAATG
>VXBW01003105.1:213128-224249 GCA_013400375.1 Thinocorus orbignyianus
ATGGAAGGGATGCCATCCAGAGGGACCTGGACAGGCTGAAGGAGCGGGCCCATTCATACCTCATGAAGTTCAAAAAGGCCAAGTGCAAGGTCCTGGGTCAGGGTAATTCCCAATACAAATACAGAATGGGGGATGAATGGATTGAAAGCGGCCCTGCAGAAAAGGACTGGGAATAGCTGTGGGTGAAAAACTGGACATAAGCCACCAACTTGTGCTTGAAGCCCAGAAAACCAGCTATATACTGAGTTGCATCAAAAGAAGCATGGCCAGCATGTCAAGCGAGGTGATTCTGTCCCTCTACTCCACTGTGGTGAGCCCCGACCTGGAGTACTACATCCAGCTCTGGAGTGTTCAGCAGAGGAAAGACACTGGACCTGTTGGAACGAGTCAAGAGGAGGGCCACAAAAATGATCAAAAGGCTGGAGCACCTCTTCTATGAGGAACGGCTGAGTCAGGGCTGTTCTGCCCAAAGAATAAATGACTCCAGGGATACCTCGTTGCAGCCTTTCAATATATACAGGGAGCTTACAAGAAAGTGGGAGAGAGACACTTTACCAGGCCCTGCAGTGACTGGACAAGGAGCAATGGTTATAAACTGAAAAAGAATAGATTTAAATCTGACATAAGGAAGAAATTTTTTACGACGAGAGTGGTAAAACAGTGAAACAGGTTGCCCAGAAAAGATGTGGATGGTCCATCACTGGAAGTGTTAAAGGTCAGGTTGGAGGAGACTTTGGGCAACCTCATTGTGTTGAAAGATGTCCCTTCCCCATGGGCTAGGTGATGTTTGAACTTCCCTTCCAACTCAAACCATTCTGATTCTATCATTTGGTGTCTACATAACGGGAAATGACTCCCCAGATTATATCACATGCACAGATCATGGAAACAGAAACAGAACCTCTAAAAGGTATAGTTTCCATACAACAAATCCTGATTTCTCTTCTCTTCTTGGTAAGAAATGAAAAAAAAAAATAGTGAGCTAAGTGGTTATATACTCAAAACATCACTGATCTCACCCACACCAGAAGGTTCACTAGTAATGGAATTAACTCTTAGGCTCACTAATGAGTCTTCTGATGTACACTGGATGTATTTGAACAGTTCATAAATATTAGAGAGCAACGACACAGAAAGCATAATCACCCTTCTGCTTCCTCTTTGCTCTCTATTCCCATATCATATATGATATATATGACACTGCCCTGTAGAAAATACATGTGTATATGTATAAATATATAAAAAAATGTACACACCATATTCACATAAGCAATGCATGCTTTAATTGCTTATTCAAAGATTCTCCATCAGTGCCTCTTCTAATGAAGCTGTAAAGCTGTTACAGTAATAAGTCACATGTAATAACGGAATTTCTCCAAGTCAAAAATAGTAAAAGCAACACTGTTCAAGAGAAAAATAGGACAGATGTAAAAAGTGATGAAAGAAGTATCAGACAAAATGTTTTTTCATACAATTCAGTTTGAATAATTCTAGATCTCAGGTATGATTTATGTTTTGCCTTTAAAGTCATGGTGGGTTGACTCCAAACATCAGCTAAATCCCACAAAGCTGCTGGCTTACTCTCTTCCACTGATGGGACAGGATAGAGAATAAGAAGACCAAAACTGATAAAGGTCATGGGTTGAGATAAAGCTAGTCTAATGACTGAAGAGGGGGAAACTACCTCCTAAAGAAGGGCAATCAGCCACCACTTTCCACGACAGGATGATGTCCAGTCAGTGTCTGAGCAACAGCTACTTTCCCCTAAAGCAACTTTCCAGAAATGAAGAAAGGTAAATCCATCCCAGTCAGGCCTACTGCAATGGTTCATAGTGTATTGGTCCATAGGTTCTACATCATATTGCCTGACACTTTCCTAAGGACATGCTGTATCACTTTTCACAGGACCTTTGATCCTTCTTCAATGGATCACATACATAGTTTATGTTCAACAGTCAGTGTATTTAATTGTATTTATTGTGGTCAAGGCAGTACAATACAATGCTCTACATGTCCTACTGACCTCTTGCAGCATCCCAGAAAAACAACATAATTAAAGATATTTTTTTAGTCTATTTTTGATTTTCTAGTCTGATGCAAATGTTTAGTGACCTTTCTTACCATCTTTTGAGGGCTGATATCCTTCATCTAGTCATGTGGCCATCAGAAATGTGCCTACTGACCTATCATCTGATGTGCAACCTCAGATAACCCTAATACATTAGCCTATAAACCAGCAAGAAAGCAGCATCAGAAACTTTATTGTGATGACCAGCCTGTGCTCTGACCACTCTCTCCATCTGCTGTGCCCTGTGTGAGTTTAACTAGGTTATTTGTGCTTCCCATACATTCCCATACAAGTGGAGCTTCCTCCAAAATGGATATATACTACATCAAAACACAGCTGGCATTGTTTCTAACATATACTGAAAAAATACATATTACTGCACTCTTAGCAAGCTGAGTTGTGAGACCAAGACATGATGCCGTGCTCTTATGTTCAGAGGCATTTAAATATATATCTATTTACAGCTCCCTAAATGCTGATAACGATATGTCTCATTGAAAGATAAATAGAGATTAATGCAGTTATAAAGCTACTTAACAAAGACTTATACAAGTCTACCTCATATGTTTTGCACTCTTAATCTAAAGCTGTCTTTTGCATTCTAGAGTGTATTTCTGTGTAAGGAAAAGTATGCAAATTTAAAAAAAAAAAGACAGTAAAATTTTGTATCTGTAGAATTATCTTCCATTTTGTCCTATTTTATTTTATAAGGCTAAATGATCACAGGCCAACCCCCTGTTAATTGAATCTAAGGTACACAGCAAATGTCATTGTATTTACCACAGAAGTATCAGAGACTACATATTTCAGAATGATGTAGAGTGTTGATATGCATGTTAATCCCTTGAGCTCATTAGCAACAGGTATGGGAGGATGGACATTGATAAATAGTTGCTATTCTGAAGAGAATTACTCATTATTTTATCTCATTGTCTTCATTAGGGTTTCTGGGGATCTACATTATGAAGAATAAGCAGAAAAATCACTTTACATTTGTTCAGAAATGAAAGCCCCGCGTTTCATGAAAAATTGCAATTTATAATTAAAAGTCAGAAAGATTCAAGATGTATATTCTCAGAAATTGCTGATTGAAGCGATGATGTTCAGCAATCATTCACCAAAAGCAATCGTCTTTTTCTGTGTACCATTATATTCTCAATTTTATGACTGGCAGAGGTATGTAATCAGAAAAAACTGCAACATCAATTCTGTGACTTTTCTGTTGAAAGACAATATACTGTTAGTGTTCAGACCACACGTTTGGCAGACAAGGTTATGTGTCAATCAGTGCACACTTGTGGATGGTTTTTAATTCTGAAAAACAATTTTTGGTGAAAGGACACAATCTCAAGTGGACAAGGAAAAAAAAACCAAAAACATTTGTATTTATGCTCTTATTCTGGATCAGTAAGGAGTAAACCACTGAAGCTCCATAACTCATAAGTACACAAAACTTTAGCATTTCAAAAAACCCCATTTAAAATTAGGAGCGAATGTTTTTTCCATGCACTACTTTAACCTCTAGGATTCTTCAGAAATTGAGGTGATACATTTAACTAAGCTAAGAAATATTGAGGGACAAATAAGTGAAGAAAAGAGGCAAGGGTGTGAGCAAGCACTGGTCCTGCTTTTGCATCTCTGCTGAAAGCCTCATAGCAAGTCTGTGTTGCAGCTGTTGTTTATCTTTTTGGACATTAATTTGCCTGTGCAGGAGTGGAGAAGAGAGGATAAAGACTGATAAATATCCCAAGAAATTTGACTTAAAGGAAATGAAATTGTCAGTTTACATTTCTGGTGTTCATCCGGAGAGCAGTAAGACAGAAAAATATTTTTAGATTCATTCAAACCTTTGCTTTTTTATCTGAAAGAACAAAGGGAACATATTGAAGGGAGTGCAGCACCACAGCTGATTTTGCCAGAAACAAACTTACCTACCACAAAGAATCCAGGAAAATGCCACATCATATCTCTGCTCTGCATTTGCTGCCAGTGAAGCTGAGATAAGTAGTATCTCCTTCAATGTATTGCAATGTAAGTGCTTCAGAAATGACCCCATTTTTCAAAAGTTTTATTGTTAAGTTTGAAGACTAGACAAGGTCATTACTGGTTTTACATCATTCTACATGATTTAAGTATATACAAAACCATTGGAATATTACACAGCTTGAAAGGTTGCAAAGGTCATTGTGTCCAAGATACTTCTGTACTTACTGACACATCAGAAGCCAGCACTGAATATTATAGTTCATATTGGTTGTATAGCAAAGATACACTCATTTAGTATCCTTAGTCTTCAAAACTGACATTAATTTGTATGCAGCCATTCCAAAAGAGAAAGTCAATCTCAAAACCAGAGCCAGTTAATGTGATAAGTCCTTAACAGAACACAGATAAAAACGGAGCCTCGTGCCTGTGCTTTATTTTCCAGGCTATAAACGTAGCACATTACAGAGCTACAGAAAGGTGAAGTCCGCCTACAAATACTTAACTGGTTCAGGGTGAAATTTAATTAGGAGAGCATTTTCAGTTGTGTTTAATGCCATTGTTACAATTAATACAGAAACCAAGGGTCATTTCAGAGCGTTTCTCCATCCTCTCTTAAAGGGACATATCCCTTTCTGTACTCATTTCTGGCTGTGGAATGCCAGTTGCTGTCACTGGGAGAGTACAGTCGTGGTGATTTATAAGTTGTCCCTTATGTCAATGGTGTTCACCAAGACAAGAAAATAAAACAAAAGGGAAAAGGTTAAATTCTAGACCATAATCTGATTCTCATCTATTTTGTTAAATCTGAAGAATTATAGAGAAATCAAGAGTTATTTCAGACTTACACTACTGACATTGGGAGCAGAATTTGGTACTATGGCTGCACAATGCCATTTAAAGAAAGGTTCTTTGTAGCTAAGGAATGATTTCATCAGAAAAAGCCCCAGTAAGTTTGTTGAAGTTGTAAGGGCACCACATTCTTTCATAACTTATCACAGAGTGTTATCATAGTGTATGGAGCTTTCTTTGCAGTTTGTGAAGATTGCTGGCAGCTGAAAGCTGACACAGGACATAAGGATGAAAATACTCAACTCTAAAATTACTATGCTAAGTATCATGACAATGTTATTTTTATATGCAGATGAATGGATAGCAATTACAATTACTAAACCAAGAAATATTACTTCAAAACCAAAATGGAAGTTGCAAAAAATGAATAACATGAACAAATAATCACTTAAGAACACAACAAGTATTTCAAAAAAACATTAAAGTAAATTAGTAAACCAGGGAACCTAATTTTCTGAAATGGCCTTCAATATTTTGGGTATAGTTGGCTAGTGAAATAGCTACATGCCATTCTTCATATCTGTAATTAACTTCAGGGCCAATTGCTCTCCCATAACAGGAAAATGTTTTTAGAATTCTTTAAATATTTTGTGTGTAAAGATATGACTTTTATGTAATTTCTTTTTTTTCTTTTTCTTTNGCCTAAAGTGCAAAACATGGGCAGCAGGTAATTTAGGAATACACTTGTCCTCCATTATTCCAATTTTTTAACATCTTTAGAAGTACCATCGTGATTGACTTTCTCTTTAAAATCGCTCACTATGCTTGAAGACCACTCCATATATACATCATTAAGGAATGCTGTTAACACAGTTACAGACAAGACAGTAACAGTCTAGTGGCTTTTGTTATGCAGCACAAAGTAAAAAATAAAGAACAAACTTAGCAGTGTTGCACAGGACCTCAACATTTCTTACACATACTTTTACCTTTACAAGACTCTTCTTTAGAAGTCTTTAAATGTCTAAGCCTTATAAAATAAATACTTGTATAAATACAGTTTAAGGATTAAGTCATTTTATAGAGGCAGGGTGTTCTGTTTGTTAAAATGTGACAGTTTAAGTGACACAATCAGAAAACCGCCACCAATATATCCCCAATTCATGTATGTAAAATTCCTGGCTGCTATTCTAGAGTCTTTCACAGTTCGATGGATAATATATTTTGTCTGTGGTGGAGAATGTGTGATTAAATGTGGGTTTTTGAAATCCAAACCATTTTGTTTCCAAAGTAAACTCTGCCCTTTGCAGACTGTGGGCCAGCTAGCTGTTTGCTTGAGAAGCACTGCCCAGGTTCATACTTCAGAATTTTGATAAGAATTTAACAGTGACAAAGAAGTAAGTTCAGTGACATTTGCTAAAACATGCAGCTTTGTATACCTATATATCTCTGTCCACATCAGCATGTTATAAAATTAAAAGGGTGCAGTAATTCCAGATGCTGTTATTTCAGGTTTCAGGTAAAATGTCCCCTTGCTCCTTGTCCCAGGTTATTTTTAGACTTAAATGCTACTCTAATGTGGTCATAGAGTCATAGGGTCATATTCTTCCAACTTAGAATATCTTGAGTTGGAAGGATCCCATAAGGATCATCGAGTCCAACTCCTTGATCCTCACAGGACTACCTAAAGCTAAACCCTGCGACTAAGAAAGCTTTGCTAGGTAAAGCTGAGCATCCCAGAGAACAAGGTGAAGAACTCCTTGTTGGACTGCAGGTCCTTCGTGATGACATGGGTCCACAAGCACTGTCAGTGATGGGGAAGGGTGAGTTATAGGAGCACACGTCTTGTGAGGAGTGGCTGAGGGTGCTGGGGGTGTTCAGCCTGGACAATGGTTCATGGTTTGACTAGATGATCTGAAAGGTCCCTTCCAACCCAGACAATTCTATGATTCTATGATTCTAGAGTCATTTATTCCAAGGAAATTCAGAGTGCTAAGGTTGGTATTACTATCTGCATCGTCATCAGAAATGGAGGCACAGGAGAGGATGTCCCCTCTGCTGCTCCACTTTTCCTCCTAAAACTAATTTTTCAACTGGGGTCCCTGATGGCTATTATGGTGTTAAAACAGCATAGTGTGGATGAATTATTTCTGTAGGTAGAGCATGACAAAAATCAGTCTTTTTGTGGCTCACTGGCATACGTCTGAAGCCATAGCTGGGAGTGGAGGGCAACAAGGGCCCGGCTTTGATGAACTCCTACAACACCTCTTGCCTTCATGGCTGGAAGGAAGGCTGTGAGTGCCACCAGAAGAGCCTACTGAGAGGGTCTCCTGGCAGTAAGGGGGTAATTTCTTCTGTGTGTTTCTTAGCACCTGATTCCCGCACCCCACATTTACCCCCTCCAGAAGCTGAGGAGGTTTCTGGGAGCAGTAATTGGGCAGGCAATTCGTCTCCATCTAGGGTTGTGCGCTCACCCCTGGGCAAGTCACAAAATGGGTTCAGGATTTCTGATGCGCTGTTTGCCTTTACCTATGTGGGTACTTAGGATGAGATACCACAAGTAGCCTGGCATCTCATCTCAGTCTCCTTGAAAGAACGCATCTCAAGTGGAATTCATAAACTTTGGCAAAATTTTTAACTTCATAATATCCCGAAAGTAGATTTTGTTCCATATGCAAACAGGTCACCTCTTTCAAGGAAAATAACATTAGTGGTGATACTAAACAGAAAAGATGGAGGTCATGTCTACAGCATGCAAAATAGAGAAGGAAAATGGGGTTAGTCCTTTAGTTGGGTGGACTCTGCTGTTCAGATGAAAAGTGATGAAAGGTAGCTTGTAATATCACAGGTACTGCCTTGTACAGTACCACAGAGTATCTTCCAAAATATATGTCATAAATACTGACAGTGTTTGATAGGCACAATTACTATAATGCAGTCATCCCCAAGAAAACTTATTGCTAAAAGCTGCAGTATCACTTTTTGCAAGTAAGATGACAGTATGATTTATGGAGAACTCGTCAGCCCAATGTTTCTAAAGCTGCAAATGAGCTTTGTCATGCTATTTCTCTTCCCTTGTAAAAAGGATGCTGCTGTTTTTCCCTAACATGTTTCAACTAGTGTGAACAGCTCAAAGGAAAACTAGGAAGATAATTTCACAGCAGAAGGGACAACACCAACAGATTTCAAGGACAAAATCGGATTGGATCATTTAAAGGGCAGGCTTAGACCTCCTTGCGAAAGACAGTTAGCGGCCTACCATAAAATGAGCACTTGTTCATGAAAAACCCACTCAGCATCCTACAGGCTTTGCACAGTTTCTTCTACGGAGGGACTTGTAGCTACACCGAGAGCTTGTGATGGAAATGGGCCTCAGTCCTCCGCTGCACAGCCCAGCAGCTCTGACCGCAGGGTGATCCTCCCGTACCACGACCACGGGAGGATGCGGACATGCCGGGCATAGATCGGAGGGTCGATGACGTTCTTACGGTGTGTGTCATTGTCGAAATTCCCCTGGAACACCTGAAGGGCAAGTAATGAGAAGGTTTAAAGCTACCTGGCTTAAGGAACAGCTGTGCTACATGCCTGGCATCCCCAGGCCACTCCCATCCCGAATTTTGATCATCTGGGCACCCAGCTGATGCTGCAGAGATGCTGCCTTTGCTAAGACTTGGGGATTTCATTGCATGCCAAGCACCTTGGAGCTGGCTATGAGCATGGCATGCAGCCCTGGTGCAGATTTAGCCTTTGATTCAAGGCTTAATCTGCTGTTCTGCCAACACCCAGAGACCCACTCTGAAAGTTACATAAAAATCATTAACATTTAAAAAATTAAATGTCTTTTTACTTGGCATTTGTATCATGTCAAATTAATCCCAGGAGATCCTGTTATTGTTTCCAACAAAATAACATTAATAATTAAAGTTGAGAAGCATTATTATTGTACCACTTACGAATGCAGCTTGGATGCAACTATATAAACCCTTGAAAAGTTAGTGATTATCAAGGATACTGTCTTCTCCTGTTGAACAAAAGCCAGCATATAAATTAAGGGTATTGGTTCGTCATTAAATTGAAAAATTCTAGCGTGGTACAGTGCATGTTATGATGTTATTTCCACTACTGTGGGTAAACCGACACATAAGTGAGTTCTCAAACTTCTGCCTGTGTTAAAACAAGTCTGGATTTTCCCCCTGTCAGCCACTTTTTAAATTCAATGGTCACAGCACCGCTTTTTGGCAAAATGATCAGATTATTCTCTGGGGATATTCTCAGTTTTTATGGGAAATGTTCATTCTCTTCAAATGTCAGCCAATTGACTTCTAATTTGTAAAAACTGCATTTGATGGCTTTTCGACTTGAAATGAATGAGTTTTGTTTGCATCATGCAGAGAAGGAATATGGACCTCCTGAAGAAGTGTTTTTATGACTGAATTAGTGTGGAATGACAAGTTTCCTGGAAGCGCTTGGTGAAAATGTCAGAGGGGGAATTCAGAAGTGGCTGATCAACTATTTTAGCCCTCAAGGTGGTTCTCTCGTGATGTACTTCCAAAGCAGCACTATATGAAAATCTTCAGGTTTTGGTCTCCATACTGCACTTTTTTTTTTTTTTTTTTTTTAAATTTCTATAGCTTATCTCAAGTTCTATCAATTTGGCATCGCAAACAAAATTTGCATCCCCCATAAGTGGTGTTCTTTCACAGGTGATAAATTTCCCTTCTCACCTGGCATCTCACTAACACAGAGATGGGAGCATTAAAGCACCTAGGAGTTAAGATGGATGGATAAAATTGCAGACAGACTGATCATAGAAACAGCAGAGCGGTGAGTTGAAGGAAAAAATTCATATTTACCACAGGAGAAATTGTTTGTTCTCCAATTACAGTGCTGATTACATGAATTAGCTGGAGCTTGGGCTAACAAGATTGCACGTAAATTTGAGTTTCATTTGTGGCAATATGGCATACAATAAAAAGCAGTAAGCTTAGGAGTAAAGTTACAGAATCCCTCAATGTATAATATGCAGCTAGTAAAGCTTAAAAGTAAATATTCTTCATTTCACTTCTTATGCATGCATGCAATATATCTGTTCATTGAGTGTTTTTGCCATGCCAGATGATAAGCAATGCAGAACTGCAGACAATTCTTGCTGCAGAGCTGCTGGAAAATTCTTTTACTCTCTATTTTATTTTCCTTATGTAAGATGTATTTCAAAGATAACATTTAATTGAAGATTTGAACAAAAACCATTGTTGTTTAACAGAAGAACCCATCTACAGCCCCAGTGTTTGTCTGTTTTCATAACACATAGCTATGAAAAATAAATAAAAGTATGTGATGCAAACCAAGCAACAAATACAGCTCAACAATGCAGGATTATGTCATTTACTCAGAGCAGGAAAATGAGAATTAAGTCTTATTTGTAACTCACACATGATTTCATTAGCACCTGAAGTCAAAATCATCTGTTTCAGAGATTAATTTAGTCAAATCTGAAATTTGCCTTCCCTCAAAATTCAAGGTTCAGTTTCAAGAAATTAACTAAATGTGCTGGATCAGAAAAAAAAGATTTTAGGGAAGTAAATTCATCAGAAAACGAGCTTTGTCAACATCCACAAATGTGACCTGCATGAAATATATATTCTAAGAGAATATTTACCAGATGTTTTTGCTGTGGCTCCATGGCAAATTTCTTATGGGGAAAATATATTCTTTATCACTCTTCATTTTACTTCGGCTTAAGTTCACTAATGGAGCCAAGAAAGTTGGAGAGAGCAGGGAGGACAAAGGACAGAAACTGCACATCTGACTTAGCAGTAGAAAAAAGCTATTTCTGTAGCCAAATGCAACTTTTCTTTAATTACCTGCTGCTTTATGCCCAAACAGTCAATATTAAATGAATCACCTAAGCAATTAAAAGCTCTTAAAAAGCCACTAACCTCAAACCATAAATATTCACTCCTTGCATTTCTTTCTGAGAAGTTTGTTTTGGTATGCAGCACCTCTGAGGACTGTAATGATTTGTAAGCATTCAAGAAACTGATGCTGGAGTTATACACAGCACTATGTAATTTTTCAGATTAAAAAATAAAAGGGCCAAATAGTATTAAGCCTCACATTGATTAGTGGTCCAGGAATAAAGAGCAAGGTGCAAGTTTTTAACGTGTCAGGGTGTAAAGCCAGCAGATATCTTTATTTTGTGTTCTGGGTGGGTGCAGATCTGGTCCTGCCTTATCTCTAACAGCAAATACAGAGAGTGAAGTGGCAAGATGGCCACC
>VXBW01003105.1:229274-275575 GCA_013400375.1 Thinocorus orbignyianus
AAAAGAAACAACTTCACAAGTTTTGATCAAAACAAACTCTGAAAAGAAGAAGGCAAAATCAGATTTTTGTGTCATCTGAGGACAGGGCAGATGTATTTCAGGGAGGCTAATAAGCAACTTTGCCATCTTTAAGTGTATTTAAATACTGGAATAGATTGCTTTTAAAGTAAAATTTTTATCACCAGATGCTTCTACAAACATATTAAATGGTAATCTGATGAAGAATGGTCCAGGATGTGAGCACTGCGTGAAGTGAAGGACAGGTGAATGGTCTAGCAATGAATTGTTTGCTCCTAGTCCTAGGGTGGCAGGAAGGGACCAGGGGGCTATTTTCTGCTGAGAAGACCTCAGAAGGGATGGGAGGAAAGGAGCGTAATCTCTCATAGCTCAAGAGGATATGCTTAGGTGCTGTCTTGAGATCCTTTCCAAAGGATGCCTCCTACATCTTACAAAGTTCTGCTGAGCTGAGCTGACATTTCTGGAATATCAGACCCTACCATTGGACTTTTGACTCGAAGTCTGAGGTCTAGACTTCTATCAAGTCATCCTGTTTGTTTATTTCATAGAAATTTAAATTCACAAGTTATAACTTCTAATTTCCAGCTAAGTGTATTTTATCTCACTCTGCTTCTAATTGCTTTTGATTTGTTAAAGAATCCTAATAAGATGCATCTATTTTATTCTTGGGGATGTTAATTAATACGGGAAGTGAGATGTTTTAATAAGACAATGATTAAGAGTTTTCCATTGTTCCTAATGGACTATGCATATAACAACTAAGAATCCAGATGATGATGAAAGCAAAAAGAATGTAATTGCTTTGGCAAATGTTATAAACAAGTGCAGATTGGAACAGTGCTGTTAAATGAGACTGCATTTTCTTTTAGGTCTGCTTGCAATTGTCACTGTGTTTCTCACCAGAGGCTTGAACACATTTGTCCCCTTTCTCAGGAAAATGAATGCAACAGTTCACTAATGGAAGTTTGGCTTGGAGAAGACGTTTCTTTCACAGTAGATCTTTCACTTCTGTTTTTAAATGCCAGGGGTTTAAAATGGGATGTGTACAGAGTATTGAAGTGACTATCTGTCATTTATATTGAATGCATTTATGGTACATCTGCGAAAGGTGAGTTGTTTGTTTCCAATTTTTATCTGACAACCAATTATAGTAGACATATCCATAATCATTGGTGTCAGGACCTTTTCAGTTGGATGGCTAAAATAACTGATTTTGTTTTCCCTATCTAAAATCCTTTACAATTTGATGGGGAAAACTCTTAGTACAGGATAAAATCATAGTGAACTGCCATTTGGCTTTTAAGAGTGGGACTTTACAGTGTCATCTTCGAATAATCTTACAAAGGTATAAATCTATGCCAACACATACATACAGTTATGTACATATTTAACCTAGACACTTTCCACAGATAAATAGATGTACATTTGGTCAATCATTTTTAAATCAGTGAAATTTAAGAGATGCAGTCGTCTAAGCCCCTCAATCAATGGATCTACCTGTACTCATACAACAATATCAATACGTATGAAAAAATTTCTCATTACTTCAAAAAAATGAATTGAATTGACCCAAATGAAGGATATTAATTTTTTTACTGAGGAATATTTTTTTTTATTCTAAGAAAAATAAGTGCTAGTAGGAACATTTATGACCCTGAATACAGATGTTAAACACCAGGGTTGAGACATACTAAACCAGACATATTGGCCACCTGGCCTTTTTATTAACGTATCTTTTATTTCAGCCAGACCTAATCCCACTAAGATATTTAATAAATAATTCACATTTTTTTCGGATTGCTTAATGTTTCTCTTAAGCAATGCATATGCTGTAATCTCTTTCTTAACATATAAGCAGATATTTGCAGTATAGAAGTGTTATACAGTTTAAAGGAAAGTTATAGTGAAGAATATCCTAAATAAGAAAAGTTAAATGCTTCCAGGTAAATCAATCAGCAGACCTAGACTTTCTCTAACCTCTCATTAAACATTTGCAAAGGAAGTTGTGAAACTTTTTATGTTTTGTATTCATTTAATAGTGTAATAAAAAGTAATCTTGCCATTGGGTATTTGAAAACCTAGTGATTCATTTCCAGAAAAAAAATATCCAAAATGGCTAGGTAATGAGGTACACTAAAGATGTGCTTTACAGAAAATTACAGAAAATAGTGCATACTATGAAAACATGCACTTAGACCCTGTTTTTGAATACATAAATAAACTGCTATTTATATACCTTCTCCTCTAGAGTTAAAGGAAGAAATAATTTGAGTAAATAGAGAACCGTAAAATTTTATGTCCCATATTTAATAGCGTTAAATCAGGTGCATTGCCCTGATAGGTATGATATTACTGCACTGTGAATGTCATTGTGTTACATGACTCTTTTTTATTCACCTTGACTTTCCTCTGTGGGATCCTATGCATATGGAACCCCACAAAGCAGTTACTACCTGCAGGTTTCCGCCACTAGAGTTATTACAGATGTAGACCTCTATAAACACTACTGAAATATCAATTTGCTTTACCTTATCCTTCTTTTGTTTTTCATCTTGATATATGATCCAGTGCTCCCCATCATTACTGTAAGCAAGCTTGTAGGACCCAACGAATTGGACATGACCAAAATCTTTCGCTCCTTGGGTAATGATACCGGTGATTTTTGTAGGGACAAGGAGGTCAACCTAAACAAAACAAAACAAGAATAAAACAAAACATGGGAGAACGTAATTAGAATAGTTTCTGTTTGTGGTCTGACTTTCCAACACAGAAAAGCAGAATCTGACATGGTTTGCTGGCAGTTCTGAGGTGCAGGCAGGAAAACCCAGGGTTGTGAAGAAGCCCCTTAGTGCACAGTGAGAGAGGGGACAGCCTCAGTGCGGGCGTTGCACTGCTTTGCACCCGTGCCCACCATTTGGTGGCACCGTAGGCAGTAACTTTCCTTCTATAGCTTTCAAGTCAATTTACTTTTGCTTTCTGCTTTTTACTTATTGTTCATGCCAGCTAATGGCGCAACAGGACTAATCTCATCCCACTTTCCATTGTGCTAGGTGTCATACATGGACCCAACAACACAGCAGTCTCCACTGCAAATAATTTGTAGGCAAAAAGTCTTCCCATGTGCTCCTAATAATCAGAATACAATACGCCAGAGGTTGATTCCCCAAGTGCCTTTCCATTTCCTTTGCAGTAACAGCATCCGTGCTTTACTAAGTCTTTTAAAACATTTGTGGTCACACTTCTTTTCCTGCTGAACTTTTCTTCTCTGTTTAAGCCTTTATTTCTTTTCCTACATCTAAAGCTCTGACTTTTTCATTCTTTGATTTTTTTTCTGAGTTTTTTTATTTTATAATCTTAGCACAAGACTGCTAAAAATGCAAGGCAGGACTCTTAAAGCCTAATAAAATCTAAGCTTTCAAGTGGCTTTCACATGGGTCAGCACATCTGTGATGAGTTCTTTTGAACCAGAACCCCACACTGAATATAACAGATTTGGGCCAGATGCCTTAGATTGAAATGATCAAGGAACAGAATACAATAACAGAAGTAAATTGACCTAATAACATATTTTTAGAGGAAGAATGGAGGAGTTGAATTCCCTATCAAAACTGACATTTTCTTGAAATGTGAAGGTAAAACTGAGGCTTCATTCTGTGTCCTCCAGTAATGCAGCAAGACAGGAAAAAAAGGAGAAAAAAAAGGTAGATTTATTTCAAACAATAAATGGCTGTGAAGCAGTCGGCATTTTTAATACTGTCCGTTAAACCAGGCAAGAGAGACTAATAGTAGAAATATTACAATAAAATGAGAGAAGTGCTGAACTCTATAGGAAGACAAGTGATATGCTTTACAGCAAAAAATTAAAAAGAGAAAGTGAAGAAATAAAGAATCTCTAACTGATCAAATGCTGAAGAACCAGTCTTGTGATTTTGGGAAGTTGAGGCCCCCTGAACAACTAGATTTTGACTGGAATGTGAAGCAAGACAGAAGAACAGATATGATACAAAGCATAAGAAATTAATCACGAGAAGAGAAGGTAAGTTAAACAAGCAGAAGCCAGCTACTCCAAGCCAATGCCTTTGAAATACACTACAGTTTGCACTCTATAAAGAAGGAAAACCAAAGAAGTGTAAGAGTACATATATAAGACAAGAGGAGAAAAACTGGTTCTTTAAAGCAGTCAGACAAGGAAGACTGGAGACCCCTGCCCCAACATTTGAAGACAGGTAGTAAATAATGAGTAGCAAATCCTGTTGAGAAAAGGAATAAATTTAAAGCTTCAGTACTGAAATACTAGGGCAGCAAGTGGAAAATGTCATTGTCTGCAGGTGGCTCAAGAGTTTTGACTCTGCCAGAATGAATTAGTTCATTGTCATCTGACAGCATCAATGTTGCTCAGAGGAGAACCCCAGAAAATGAGGGAAGTATCCTTGGGAGGCCAAACTATTTTTGTTTTCTCTTTGCTCAGTGGAGAGAGAGAAGAACTCAACCAACTATCACTCAAAGCAGGAATTCGCTTTGGATGCTCTCATGGACTGCTTGAAGGGACTTCTTTCTTCTGTAAAGAGTACAGGGTGGCTTGCTTCCATAGCCTAAGTGGACCTTTGGGAAATGAACACTGCTAATTAGTACAAGTCTTTCATGAATTAATAAACACCAGGTCTCCAGACCTTGCTTCCAAATATTTTGAAGTCTAAATGAATAGTCTTTTTTCAAAAAGGCTGATCTGGTAAGGAATCGCTAATTGGTCCACACTTCCAGGCAGCATTTGAACTAAACATTTCAGAGTCAACTTTAGATTCTCTTTATAAATAATTTTAACATTAGCATTTTCAAGTGTAACCTCTTTTAGCAGAGAATGCTTTTTCTACTAAAAGTTAATGCCTCTCCTGTTAACTTGAAAAAATGCCTCCATAAAAAAAAAGAAAAAGAAAAAAGAAGTTGTTTATTTTTAAAATGTTGAAAGTAAGGTAAAAGGATTTCACAAATATTTAACATGGCCATGACACTCGAAGTACTTCTCATTGAAATTCAGATCAGGGAGAAAAAATTCTCATTAAGATTCAAGGGATTTCAAAGGTAAAATCACAATAAATCTTTATTATCACATGGATCCAGTGTTAATAAAAATGTCCTAGTAACAATTGGTTTGTGCTTATAGGACATATCCAGTGGCCTTGTGCTCTTGTTCAGAAAAAATGATGTAGGAAGCTGAAAGGTAATTTGGCATATGTTCAATCTTTTTCTGAAAGACATGCACACCACCATGTAGAATATGTTTATGTGTGTGTTATATTTAAAAAAAATGGGAAAAAAAAAGAGAAGGAAATAATAAATAGACATAGTCTGTTCCAGGTCTTGACAACAGACACAATACATATTACAGGAGATTGAAGAAAAGTCTAAAATAATATAGCACCAACATGTCCATCTCATTCTTTAGTGTCTCATTTACTTATTTATTCATAAGATGATGAGAAGCCTACAGGCAATAAGAATTGCTATTAACCTAGCATTAAAGAAATATAGCTTTTAGTCTGTTGCTTGATTACTCTCTGCAAAGGGTTAACACCCTTGCTTTTCACTCCTCTCATTGGTAATAGATCAGAACAAAAAGGTGAGAAGAATTCACCCCAATTTCTAGGCAAAACATCTGCATTAAAATAGCTTAGATGTAAGTCATAACTTCCCATCAGGATGCAGAACACATTTATTCAGTTAGTGCAGATTGCAAGTAACAGGCAATCAAACAAATTACCAGGGAGAGAAGTTGAATTAACACACAACCACTGTGTACTCTTCAAAGCTGAATGTGATTAACAGGATCAGAAGGTGACTTTGGCTTTTTCAATGCAGTAGAATTTAGAACGAGGTAGAGGCAATTAGTCTGCGACTGATAGGATCATTAGCTGGTTACAAGAAGAACCATGGTGTACAGTTTAATGTACATTTCTACAAGCAGCTGATCAAAAAGCTGTTTAACATCTTGTGTCTGAAAGAACTCTCCTGGGCTGTAGCTGCTTCCTTTGTACATATCTGTTTCCCACCTTTCTTCAGATGTTAAAGATTATTCAGTGTGATTTGGAGGAGAATTAATTTAAGAAAAGCACAAAGACAGATCTACCTGAATAGGAAGCATATTTTAATGAACCACTGTACGGGTGCGCAATACAAACTACGCGTCAGTGTGCAGTTAAATGTGGAGCGATTAGTACTCATACTGTACCTAGGTCTTCTTGACCAGGAGAAAACTGTCACATGCATGCTCTGTTCTTGTTCTGAGTAAGCCAAAGCTAATAAACCTCAGCTCTCTGACTATGCAGATGTGCTCAGTCTTTGTATAGGCACCCTTGTACCTGATCTCCATTAGAACTGCACTTCAGAGACACAGAGACCATCTTCCTGGCAACATTCACTTCTCCAGGAAGCAGGAAAATAAGGATGAGACACTTCTAGACATTTAGGACAGCTGCCCCTAAACTAGTTTGGATCTCGAAGCAGTACAACTGCATTTGCATGCACTGAACTCGAGCAGTTATATGGCTTCTGGACTCAAGATTGTCCTCATAGTGATGTCCTGCTTGGGTCTCTGTTACATCAGGAAGCTTAGTACAAATGGAGTAGACGTACCACAAAATATCAGCCATAACTCTCTGAATATCTCCTCATCACTGCCCCAATACACATTTTCCCTCTTCCATATACTTGGTGTAAACAGAACAAGTTCTAGACATTTGCTGGGACTGTTAAGGAGGCAGGACGGCACATGCACGATAAGTCATGTGTGGACAGGACTCAAAATGAAGTGGGTAGCTTTCATGAGATCACATGTGGAAAATGAGGGACTGCACAGCTCCAGGAACAGAAACATACACAGAAACTCTGGGTTATGAGAAGGCAAGACTCAAGTAGATAAAAATTGCAGAAGTCTTTAGCACCTCAGATATCAACAGAGAGAATGGATTGTCCTGTACGGCAACTGACTCTGGGTGGCCTTGTTTGACTGGTCAGGGCTGAACCAAGATGACTCCCAGAGGTTCCTTCCAACCTCAACCACTCTGTGGTTCTCTGATACCTAGCAAAATCAGCCACACTGCCCAAAGCATTGGAAAACCAATAAACACAGCTAGGGTGCATTTATAGAAGCAGCACCGTGCAAAGAGTGCAGATCCATAAAGCAAAGCAGCTGATGTAGGGTAAAGGATGTCTACACGGTGTGTGCTGCAGGGATTTTACTTCCGGCTAGTCTGGACTAAATTTTGAAGCATGTATTTTGGCTTAATTTCATCTGAAAGGAACTCATTTCATGCTCTGTGAGGATACTCCATCACGTGAACTGAACCATGAAAAGTGAAGATGCTCTTTAAAAATAATGCAGTCTTTATCTACACTGTAATGTTAAAGGAGAAGAAAGAGTCCTCAGAATCCAAGGGGGCATCAGGGCCAGTTTTGTGATGAAAATAATGGTAAGATGGCTCGCTTGACCTTCATCTGTACATCTGTTCATCTCAGGACATACAATCTTGGCTTCAATTTGCAAAGGAGAGAATGGGCTGGAAGATTTCAGGAGTGCTGAGGATTAAGGTTAGTTCAATAATTCTTTTTAATAATAATGTAAACTGTTCAGATATTATGTTATTGCTCCCAGTATAGTTTATCCTACACCTAGCTTTTTTTTTTTTTTTTTTTTTTTTTTTTTTTTTTTTTTTTACTTTTGTGGGGTTTGTAGACTAGTTTTTTTATCATTTGTTGCCAGATAATGCTGATGAACTTCTGGTTAGTCCTACTCTATTTGGTAAATAAAGGAATCTCTCAGACTAAAAGCACCAAGGATCAAAAAGAAAGAAGTCTGGATCCAACACAGGTGAGAATAGGAGGGAATCACTGCCAAGGCTGGGACAGAACTTAAAAGACTGGAAGAAAGCAGCCCGAATGGTCTCCAGATGCTACTTCAAGAATGTGCAGATCTGTCTATTGATCACATTTTCTGGTCTTGCAAGGGGAGGTCTCAGATATTTTGTGATGCTTAAAGTAATGTTAGAGACTCGAGGTAAGGGTAGAGACTCATGGCTGGGCACCTGGATCCCACCAAGACAGTCTAAAGCACTTGAGCTGCCCTGAACAGGTTATTTACTCTTCATTTAAGACCTCGTGACTCCCATGATTTTTCCAGGGTAAACTGGCACGCTTGGGTATAGTTGCTGTCTGCACACAAGTCTAAGGAAAAGAAGGACAGGATTACAATGTCTGCAGCATAAAGGCAGAACTGCAGCTCTCCTTATCTTACTGCATCAGATGTGGGTGCTTAGCATTCTCCTCCCTGCCCAAACACTGGAGATAAAAGGACAATTGGTGATGGTACAGTGTGTTTGCCAGAGATGTGCAACATCTATATGTTTCTAACAATGTTACAGCAGCATTTCTTGTTTGTAAACTATGAAGTATAGTATTTCGGGCTGTTTTCCAAAGGCTTGTACAAACCGCAAACTACAACTTATCATGCCTAATTGCATCTAAAAATTTTAAACGAAAAGAACAACCGAACAACTACATACTCTTGGTAGAGAAATCTAATTTCCGTCACAGCATCATAAGTAGCAGACTGGTTTTAGTATAGTTACTTAAATATACACTACTAGGGTAAATACTTATTAATAAAACCTGAAAAAATTACAAGAAAATAAGTTGTGAGACACAAGGAAATGCTCTAGAAGAAGCCATAATAAATTGACAGGAAGAAGCATTTCAGAGCATTTTGTTCAACAGTCCACTATAAAGGATTTTCGTTCTTTCTAAATAAAAGAAAATAAAGTGTATTTACATTTAACTGGGTCTATGTTAACTAGCACACGTTTGAAGTAAAACTTCTTCTCATGAACCCAGGTAGGGATGGATTGTTGTCAGGTGAAGTAAGACCAGAGTGCCATTCTTTTTCTTCTTTAAAAGCATGGGGATTGTTTTGCTTGCTTCTTTTTCAATTTAATCTTAGAACTTCAACAGTATTTTAACATTGTGCCATGTTTTTTGGCTTTGGTGGTGGTGCTTGTTTGTTTGGTTTTTTAATGCCTTAGTCCTCTGGGCTAAGATAAAAAGTACAACTCTTATTTTCTAATTTACTCTTATTTTACTCTTTGTAAAGAGCACATTCTCTCCAAATTGCTTTATGACTGCAGCAACTGTGTGTAAGAAACAAGATAGAAGGAATACCCTGCACCACCAGCTGTTCCCAGTACAAGTTAAAAGCAAGAAAGTGAGGTGTGAGGCCTGTCACTTGGAATCTCCATGGACAGTTATAAATGCATCTCAGGACGTTATTCTGAAACTGATGAAGTGAAACACACACGCATGATCACAGGTCATTTCATTTCCATAAGCAACTTCTTAAGGAGAAGCTACTTATTAAATAATACAGGCTGGGTGAATCCTTCAGTAATGGCTGTACGTACCTAGTAATAGCAGTTATATAAGTACTATGGGGGGAAAAAAAACCATAAGAAAACTCCCAAACAGTTGAATTACTATGGAATTTTTTCAGCACTTTAATAAAAATTCAGATAAATCAGATTTATATGATCAACTGCATAGCCATCTTAAAAGCAGTACCTATTTCTTGCAGAGAAACTTTTTATAAGCACCTTACTAAACCATGACTAATCTCACTTTATTGCTATCTCAAACCTAAAACATGAAAATAAAAAAATAAGAAAGAAAACCACCAAAAAAAACACCCAGCAAATTTTAGCCTTAGGATCTGGATTTTTAAATGCTCCAAAGGGATTTGCTACCCATTTCCTGTGGGAACGCAAGGCAGTTGATGTTCTGCGGTCATAGTATCAGCACACTGGTAAATCCTGCCTGCAGCACATGTAAGATAATACTGTTTTCATACTGATCCTGCAAACTGGGATGACTTCTGTGAGTGTTGGCAACTCCCACAACTTATCAGGAAGTATTCGTGTCCTCACGGAAAATGGCAGTACCTGTTATGTCCTGGTTTAAATGCAGTCTGAAGTAAAAGAAAATTTAGTATTTCAAAATGATGACATCGGTGATGATTAAATATGTAATCTTTCCTCCTAACATTTAATCTCTTCTATCTGTGTAAAATAGTGTTTTTACTGTAAATGTGAATACTGGATTTTTGTAGGGATGACACAGTTGGTTGAATTGGTCACCAACAGTCAAGAAACTATTAAAAAAATAGCAATAGTCTCTATCTGCCATGGAATATTCAAAGCTTATCAGTCCTTGATGATTCTAAGAGATTTAAAATAAACCATTGAATTACCAGTGATTAAGCAGGCTTAAACATCTGGTGGAGTTAGAAGAAGCTTTTGAGCTGCATTAGTACTCAATAGTTGATAAATTCTGTAATACCATTCTGTGTTAGATCAATGAATTGGAGTTCTTATGGGAAAAGCCAAGGACGAGATCAAGGTTGGAATCAGTGATCTCAGAGGTCCTTTCCAATCATGACAATTCTGTGATTCTGTGACAAAACAATATTTTGCCATTAAAATCCAAAAACCAAAAAAAATCCCCCAAAACAAGAAAAAAGAAAAAGAAAAAGAATATGACCGTGTGTAGTCTACCTTTCTGTCAAGGTCTTCAGCTGAACACTGCTGCAAGCAGTGACTGTGCAGTATAATTCGCTGATCCCAGCACATAGTTATGGCTAGAAATAGATGTGGAAATGGGCAAGATATTTCATTTATATTCAGTTTTTTACATAATGGTACATGACGTTAAGAGCAAAAATTGCATGAAGCTGGATGACAATAAGAAGTAGCTTCCAGGAGTATAATTTCTGGAAGATATAATTTAAGGCAGTTATTGCTGTACTGACAACAATGATGCTGATAATGTTTGATCAAAAGCTTTTGACTAAGACTAAAGGTGAAAATAAAACACAGAAAAGAACAATTATCAAAGTAAAAAAAAAGAAAAAAAGAAAAAAAAGCAAACCTATTGACCATTTCTGCTTGTCTTTCCTCTAATCTATGAATAAGGAATAAGGTCATCCTGAGACCCTAGATGAGCATGATCCACTCTCTTCAGACTGTGAGAAGAGCAAGAAAGGAGTTATGCTACTTCTCCATATTTTACTGAAATATATCATAAGCTGATGAGCACATTTATCAGTAAGATATTCTGCATGCCAGTGCTGCAGGCCCTGTCCCAGTGCAGATCCCCTAGTTTTCTGGTTAAAGACCATTGCAGAGAATTCTCTGGTGCTGGAGTGGGTAAAACAGCAGCAAAACACTGTCAAACACAGACAGGAGAAAACTTGGATTGAACAAAGTGGAAATGTGGTCAATTTAACTGTAAATTTCAGAATGACACTCAATAACCAGAAATGTGAAGGGCAAGGAAGTTAACATTTTATACCACTACTTTGAAGCAGTGTCAGCTTTTGAGCCACAGTCAGGAGAAATCTAGGTATCTCAGATTTCATTTGTCTTAGGTTTTCAGTGCATTAAGGGTTTTGAAACGAAATCAAAGGCCTGTGATGCAGTGCCTGGGAAAGCAAAATCCTTTCCTATAAATTAACTTCTGCAACTTCTGCTTAGTTTTCAGTAGGGAAGATGATATGACACCAGTTATTGGGGGACTGATAAATATCTTTGTAAAAATGTTGGGATCATAAATGGACTCATCTACGCATGAGCAGCTCATTTTATTTTTAAAATGAAAAATAATGATGGTAATATGGAAGTTCATTAATCACCCGGTTGTTTTTTTCTCAGGGGATTAATAATGTTGCAAATATTTTCTGCAGTACATAAAAATGTCCCAATAATCTATGAGTATCTGGGCTATAGATCAGCAAGTAAACTGAAGATAAGCTTGCACACAAGGTACTGCAAAGTGACTAATAATTAATATAACTACTGAACTGTTGAAATCCTAACAAAAACCCGCCTGTAAGCAAACTTAAATCTGCCGAGAAGATAAGTGGCGTTTAGGCTGAAAGTTCCTCCAAGTATTTAAATGCTCCAAGTGCATGACTCTTATTTTCGTAGGAAATGCAGCCAAGACAGCATCATTCAGCCGTTCCTTTTAAGAATGACTTTGCCCATCTGTCAGCCAGGATTATTATGCATAACCTGTTTCATACAGCTATACTGCTGTAACTGTAAACTAAAAATGTCAAAACTGTGCTACCAGACTTTGAAAACAACAGTAAACTGCTTTATCTTTGGCTTCTTTTCTTTCTTTTTTTTTTTTGTTTTCACTTTAATTTTTTTTTTTTGTTTTTTGGGCTTTCCTGTTTCTCCTTTTTTTTTTTTTTTCTTTTTGGTGTTTGTTTTTGTTTATTTTTTGTTTGTTTGTTTATTTGTTTTTATTTTTGGTGGGGTTTTTTGTTATTTTCTGCCCCTGAAATAATACAACAGGCTTTTATTTCCAGTGATACACTGTTAATGACTACCAGAAATACACAAAACTGGTGCACTACAATGCAGGAATTGGCTTTTTTACAGAAGGAACCAAGTTTCTTTTTCCTTTTAGGCTAAATGGCTTGGCACTTCTGAGGCAATAATCTCATAATGTACTGGTCTGAATACAATTAAAAGGTCGATTAATCTTTATTCTCCAGGACATAAGAAAGATTATCTGTTATTAGGTAAAAGGACACCCTGGAGCCCCTATTATAGAGCTTTGTCAATAGACCTCTGGTCAAAATAAGACCAGGCTACTGGCAGAACGTATCCAACCCTGGGACTCAGTTTTGCCTTTGATCTGACATAGACATATTTTCTTGGCTTTCAGAATACTGTGTAATGCTTATCGGCTCTCTGCACCTACTGCAAAGCATGTGGAAAGCACAAGGCACGGCTGATTTAAGGGATTAACACTTTGCTGTTGACCAAGCCTGGAGTTAAACAGGAAAATATTTTCCTATTCCCCTGAAGTTGAAAAAAATTAAGAAAAAAAAAATCTTCTTTTTTCTGTCAGAAATGGAAATAAACATCCTGCAAGATATAAGAGGAAAAAGTGCACTCTTGAAATAAGTGAGCAGTAGCTTGGCCATTAGGCTTGCTTGGCTAAAGTTCAGTTTCTCATCTGGGTAAGGAACAGAAGGGTCATGAGAATAAACTTACACATACCAAACAAAAGCAACAATTGAATAGCTTTTAAGGTTTTTTGCCATATATCCCATTGTACACCTTTTGTGACGAACGTTCCACAAAAGATAATTGGGAAATATCATAAGAATTTTCAAATCGGTACTTGGATTAAATGAACTTCCAAACAGTTCAGATCCAGATTCTAAACTGGAACTCACAGATGCAGTAGCAGTTAATTCAAGCTGCATTATATTAAATTAAATACTTAGTAAAGCTGACCTGGGACAAAAGCTTTATTATTCAGTAGTGATAAAAAATTGTTTTGTCTCTGAGATTTGAATATTGGTTTTCATAAAATTAAAAGTTTAACCATTATAATAGTGGTATGAATTTCTATTGATGAAGCTCAGAATTATCTACAAGGTAGTTTCATTTCCATAATAACAGGTTTAAAAGTAAATATATGAACTCTAAAATATTTTAAACTTAATTTAATAGCAAAAAATAAAATACTGCTTTTTCACTTTGATTTTTTTTCCATATCTTTTAATAAAAAATGGAAAGAGCATCTCAATTGTTGAAAGTTTTTACACTTTTCAAAAAATTGACAGCTATTCCTTCCTTTGTACTGTTAAATAATTAATCAAAAGGGTACTGATGCTTTGGTGCACAAGCAACAGAGTAAATCAATACAGACAAATTATTTCCTAAGCTTATCCGTACACTTCTCAGTTTGAAACAGAAAATTACACCAAAGACTGAAGGTCTGTGGACATGAATCTTGGTGGTTGAAGTTATGTCTATTTTGGAATTAAGTGTCTCCCCTTATGCCTCAACAAACCATGTTCTTTAGGACGATGACTGACTGCAACTGGCCCCTACAACTCAAATCAGCCTTGAACAGTATCATTATTTTACTATTTTTATTCATATTCATAAAATTAAAACACTCCTACTTTTCCACTCTAACACGTGACAGCATAAAACCGACATAATGCAGAAGGCTGGCACATAACTATATCTATCTCAGCCTCTCACCCAACTCTACAATAGGATCTAAAAAAATTTTTTTTAAGATTAAGAAGGCTAGGATCTAGCTGACTGAGGCTGGAAACAATTTCAGAACTGATGGCTCCCCACAAAAAACACTGGATAAAACACTCCCAGTGTTACAGAAAGGGATCTGCAGCTACAGCTGTTCTTTTGATATCTCCAAAGGCCACCAATGATCAGTCAGTGACCAGAACCTACACCATCCAAGGGTCAAACTAGATGAAATGGACCTTGTGGCAGCGTACACAGACATTTTCTGAGCCTGGTTGGTCTTTTTCATCCACTCACCTCTACTTGATTCTTTAGAGTACTTCCCCTAAAGAAAACAATGGAGAAATCACATACACATGTTTATTGCAACTAAAACACAACCTAGAATAAGTTCCTATATCTAAAGTCTTTCTAAACATTCCTCCTGAACCAAAAAGAATGTACTTAATTATTTTTAAAGGCCATTATGAAAAGTCTTCATATCCTTGAGAATACACTTGAAAATCATGTTAAAAAGGTGTGAAAAGAATTAAATAGTATTACCAGCATTTCCAGTGTAAATAAATATATATATGTTCCAAACATCATGTTTGTTGCTTTCTATGCTTAATTTATTAAAAATTTAGACAATGAATGTTACATCATGTTCACAATGAGCAGGTTAGTAAAAACATTTGAGGCACCTTTCAATATATGAAAAGAAATCAAGTGCCAAAATTTCCTATGAGTGCTTTGGCTACAACTAATTGCAACTTTTTTGAAAAAGAAGAAAACAGCTGGTTTTGGAATGAAAGATAGTAAAAAAGAAGTGTAGCTATGTCTGGAAAAGCAAACACAGCCTTCTCAAAAACATGACTGTTTTCTATAATAAACAAGGCTGGATCCCAAAGAAAGTAATATCTGAGGCAGAATATTTGTGAAATTCTACATTAGCACATACCCACACAACCCCTACTGACATCTGTTACAGTGAACAAAGAGCTGCACACATACCACAGAGGGTGAAGTCTGGTCTGCCATAAAACAGCAGAAAGATAGGAGATGATCAATCATTAATGAAGTCAAAATCTTAAAAGTTTTGAGCACCAACACACAGAGAAGTCTCTGAAATAACAGCATTAAGAAATCTGAAAAGAACATATTTTCCGCTCTGGGCAATGTGTTTTCCTCATATTCTTCAGTTATTTCTTGCCCTTTTTCTTTTCTTTTCTTTTCNGTGGTTAAAAAATAATTTCAAACATATAAATCAGTGAAATGAACTTGAACATCTACCAATTGCATCTACCAGGAGAAAGTCTATAGAAAAACACGTCTTAATGCAAATTAATTTCTGGAAGAAAGCAAAGCATTACATTGGCTAGCAGACAGAAATAAAACATCTTTGGTTTATAAATGCAGTAGACTGTCTGCTAAGTAGTGTTTTCTATCTAGAATTCAAGTAAAAAATCACCGTCATGCAGTTTACAGATTTTCTCCGCTGACTGTAAGTAGATGTTTGTCACTCATGCATTGCAGCTCCATGGAGCGAACTGTTCCCTAACTATTTGCTCTGTAGGCAGTGGAAAGCAAACCTCTATTACTGTAATGCAAATCAGTGGTAATTTGTGTACTGACTTGCAAGAGATTATTGTGCTTCTATCAGATGACTTAGTGACAGAAGGTAATTTTCAAATATGGTGTGGCATTCAGTAGTGCAAGTGTTCATTTTTCTCACAGAAAACTGTATTTTAAAAAACACAGGTATTATTAGTTTGTATTTTTACAGCAACAGCATCTTAGGTATTTTTCCTCACTGAGTGATTTCCAGCAAGTCTTCACCGAAAGGTCTTGCCAAGGTCACGTTGAAAAGACGCTAAGGTTATACTCACAGTGAATATAACTGTCCTGTTTATCCCAAATGTCATGTTAAACTGATCAGATTAAGGGCTTTGTGGAACTGGGTGAGAATATTTTGCTCCAACCAAGCACTGCAATGCATTTCAGTTAGGATTAAACAGCATCTTCATCTCAGCCCCAAAAACCACAAAAAAGGGCCCGATTAACCTCCTTTGTGTCTACTAATGCGCTTACCCTCACAAGCTTCAATAAAAACCTTGGCTATAGGCACGGCATGCAGGTACAGATCCTGAATTCACAAGAAATTACCAGCTCAAGGAACTTGACTTTCCTATATTACAGGCCAGAGGTCTCACTTCCAAACTGCAAGATCATCCACCAAGACTACTGAGGTTAGATATTTCAGCCCTTTTAAACTGCAAAGCCCTGGTCAAGCCACATGAAGCTTTTCCTAGCACATACTTGTGATCTTAGAAGGACCTTGCTGAACTGAAGGCAAGAGGGTTCACATAAGCACTTAAAGGTTACCCTGATTTAAAAGTACTTTGTAACCCTCCATGGCAAATGGTCCATACTCTATCCTGAACAAGAGCAACAGGGAAGACTGGAAAAAAAGGGGAATGATCTACTACAGGTAGTATTGATTTTCTTAATATAAAGTCGGCGCTTTATAGGCCGTGGCTTTGGTTGCAGTACTGTGCGTGAAGAAAATAACTCCCAAATTAACAACAATAAAAAAGTTAATATACTAATTCCTGGTACTTCCAGAATTACAAATGCAATCAGGTTGTACAAACCCTGCTATTATCTGCTGTATTCAGTATTTATTTTAGATAAAAATTTATTTCTGAGGTGGAGATGATGATCCTATGATGAAGTATGTTTTTTACTTCGGTTTGAAAGAGATTCTTGGCACGCACGTCTGCAATCGTGCTGAAGCACAAGAGCATGAAGGTCAGAGGCTAAATCAGAACAGAGTGTTTGGGCTTTTCAAGTTATCTTCTCTGCATTTCTTTACTTCTATTTTTGATTACACACTGCAAAAAAGAGCCTTAAAGAAAAGCAGTTTTATTTTGCTTGTCCCAGCAACGCACACAGGCAGTGGCCACTGAGAAAGCAAAGAAAGACACATCATGCAAATACTTTCTGTTTTGCTGAGGCTTCACATAGCTTGGGAAAGCCTCATTGATGGATATGGAAGCGAAACGATCTGCAAGCAGAAGTTGGGCTGCACTTTGGTTGCTCAGAAGCCAATTCACCTCTCCTATGAAGACAGGCTGAGAGAGCTTGGCTGCTCAGCCTGNGCTTTTATTTAAAATCTTGTAAGATGGCACACAAACTCTTGACAGCAGGCAGGAGGAGCAGCCTGTAGAGAATTTTGCTGGCTGTAGCGTGGCAGAGCATGGTAAAGGGTCACAGACATGAGTGGTAGCAAGGAATACAATTCTTTACTGAAGCTACAGAAATGACTCATGCAGGGCCTATTGAAAACTCCTTAAGAAAATCTAGCATAAGGTTTTGAAAGACAACTTTGATTTTGAATAAGCCAGCTCTCTCAGTGTGTTTGCATACATTTGGCAAGTTCTCTTAAGTATGCTGAAAGTCTATTGGAGACAAGTGTTCTGTACGCTAAAAATATATGACACTTTTGCTTAAGGGTTTTCGCATTTCCTGGTCTGTGATGTTGCTATTTTAGTTACATGAGCATACTCACAAACATACTCCTTAAATCAGCTCTTCATCAAAAGTATGAATTCTGAATTATTTGTCCACTGAGACTAACCTTACCATAGCATCGTGCATCCCAATATAATATATATACATATAAAATACATGTATGTATATATATATTTATTTATGTTTTATAAATTCAGCTGCGATCAGGTGTAAGCACATGCGGAAGAAGAAGCAAATTTAAAACACAGAAACATTTGCTGAAAGCAAATAGGAAAAGTTAATTTCTTGAAGTAGAGGAAATCAAAGAACAGGCAATACAATGTAGGTGATCTAATGAAACGATGGCAGTAAAATTCTGCAGGATTGTGTGGTTGTTGTATCTGAGGCAGCTCATACCCATAGTTTGAGGAAGTTTAATTTTCGTTATGGTGCTGACATCATGGATATTGGACGATACTGAGTCCCTAATAATTTTCACCAAAGACAGGTGAAATAGTAAAACCACATATTTACATCATTTTTTTTTAGTCTGTACTTAACATTTCCTTCTGTAGGCTCTGGATGCCATACCCATACACAGTCAGAAAACAACAGAGCTGCATTTAGCTTTAAAAGAGCTGCCAGTGCTTGGTCTAAACCACATACGAAATCACACAGGAATAGATACTTTGTACATGTACAAGCACTTTTTATGTTCCAATATTTGCCAATACTGGGATAAATAATTGAGCCTTAGAGCATCAGGGTGGAAAACACCTTCTGGAGAACATTTGTGACCACAGCTTGTACCCCAAGCACCCATGGTGACAACACGTGTAACAAGCAGACAGCTGACACCTTACCTGACAAGCTCGAACTATTCTCCGAGTTTGCAGTTCAACGTTATTAGAAACTGAAAATCAACTGTCAATGCAGTTCCATTTTCCCACTTTCTCAATTATTTTCATTTGTGGCCTGTGGAAATCTTTCAGACTAAATCTAAGAGCAACAGCATACACTTACTCCTGTGCTGGTCTATTAGCTACAGCCTGTGCTGTCCTATTATCTACAACCAGGAATGCTTTGGTATTCCTTGGAAGTAAAGGATACTGACAAAATTAAGAATGTGATTTTCCTATTAATGGTAGTAAATACATCAATTGGCCACATAAGGAACACCTATTTCCTCTGCAAACCTTGCCTCAGCTACTTTCTCGCTGATGCATGCAGATGATGTTATTTGTTATACACAACCATGCTTCCTCAAAATTTTTGGAATATTGTAGGAATATCCTTCTTTTATCACTGCTCTCTGCAGCACCAGTTTATTCTTATTATCCAATCCACTCTGACTTCTCTGAAAATCAACAAAAATATTTGAGGCCAAAATCAAACAAAAAAGATTTCATGAAATTTTACCAGGCACTGAAAATGCATTTAATCTGTTGACAAATGCATTGTTACACATAAGTCATCACGTGCATTTTAGATTTACCACTACAGCAGTAAGAAAACATACTGCATACCATACAGATTGTATTTAATTTGTTCATAGTGTTCATGGCTTCTCAGGCTGTATATTAGAGAAGTTTATTTCTATACAGCACATGAAATGTAATGATCCTGGAGAAATAAGGAACTAACACTTTTTAGAAGAAAGCGCTAAACTAAAATAAATGAGATGGGACTTGCCAGTATTTTTATGTACCACATAATGTAGAGCTCTGCAATGTATATTTTTATGTACAAAAAAGCCTGGAAGAGCTAAGTCTTTTTGAAAGAAATCAACAAGAAGGTGTACAACATACATTTTTATCTCCCTAAATGCTGATTATTTTATCTTTGCCAAATTCTACCCCAGTTGTTCTAAGGGTGTCTCTGCATGCATGCAAAGATTCACACATATGTACACAGTCCAACCCTAATAGACATATGTTGCCAGAACACCCTAAGAAATTATTCTTTCATCCATAGCAAAGTGAACACCCCCCCCCACATATGAACTGTGCTTAAGTTTGTCTCTTATCTACAAGCTCATGTAAGAAACAGTGAGACATGAACCTTCTTCTGCCTTTTGCAGCTGTGATCTTGGATTAGTGTAGTTTTCATGGGCTCCATAGGGGAATATGTTGTGTCTCACTCAAAGTTTCCAGGAGCACAGAGATGAGCCTCGCACAGCTCTTCTTCCACTGACACAATGCCGGGAGCTGCTGTAGCAGCTACAACACTGGTGACAGGCACAAAATAAAGGTTCAGCTCCCTCAGCTGCTCAATTAGGAGTATTTTCATCAGACTGCCTATTTGTTTCGTAACGTGTTTCACAACTTGTTTCCAAAATATTTTTACCAGTGAAAGGTGCCAATGTAAAAACCTAGTCCTCTCTGTGCAAATTTCAACCCGTCTGATTATGTTAAATATTAAGCTGTGTTTTTTTTTCCCACTGGGAGGTAAAATCAGCAGTATGCTTCTTAAAGAAAAGTATTTCAAAAGTGATACTTGCTATTTTTGACATATCGTTTATAACGTGTTACTTGTAACAGAGCATAAACCATCCTGAATGATCTGATTATGACTGCAGCCACTCGCATTTAAGTACAGATTAGAAACATGATAACATAACCGGAGATTAAACACATATAACTGCATTTGATCATTAAGGTAACAAGCTTAGATTCCATAAAAAAAGAAATCAGTTCTGATGTAATATGCTGTAATTCCCTGATATTAAACTGATTGTCTCAGAATCAAACCTTTTCCCCTCAAGTTACATGTCCTGAATTAGTGAACGCTTAGACTTCTCTAGTTTTATAATTTTGCTCCTCTCTTGATGTGTAAGCATTAGATGCATATTAATGCAGAATATTTACAGCATATGCGCCATGACTCATTTGAAATCTTGCATCTCGCTGCTCCGTGATTGTATAAATGCAAAAAGAGCTGAAACCTTGCAGGTTGTTTGGCTATCTGCAGTGATAAATACCAATTAGCTGCAGATGACTCCACTGCCATGGATACCTTCAGCACTATGCCCAAGACAAGGTACCTGCCCAAAATAACGCAGCAGCTCTTATTATTCAAATGAAATATTTTCCCTCTACTTTCAGTAAGTTGGTGTCCATGGTCTTCATGAGTCATCATGGAAGGAGAGGAAGGACTAGGTAAGTGCTGCAGTAGAACATTGATATCGTAAAAATAATCAGATACCCGTCTAGAAGATATGTCCAGTAGCAAGGTGGTGGTCTCTGTGTAGGGTTGCCATCCACAGGCAGAGGCATATGGAGAAGGATGGCCAACCTGCCTTCACAGCTTCCAGCATGACCACTTGAGCAGGCTTTGACCAGATCCTGCACTGAATGTTGGCATGACTGAGATGGATGGAAGGACAGAAGGCAAGAGGACCGGTGGCAAAGACATGCAAACACAAACCTTTGTTTATTTTAAGGGAATGAAATGTCCACAAGAAAACTATAGTGGGATGTTGGCTACATGGCTCAGGCTGATGCTGTTTCAAGGCAGACTAGTTATCTTAACATGAACTACTTTTCAAGGTAGGTAGGTTGTATTGGATTTTTCTGTAAGAAGACTGACAACTTTTAACATGAGTCTGGCACCTGTGTTACTTTCACTGGTAAAATGTTTAAAAGATTCTGCCCTCTTTTGTCTTGCAAGTGACATACTTACATTATAAAATCAATATGCACCTCAGGATACCTTATCTGCCTGCTAAATCCCAGAGTTCTAGCATGGTAGACAGAAGTGCAAAGGCGTGGATTACAGCTACTGAGCCAATTCTCTTCACAATTTTGAAAAGAAATACAGACACCATTAATGACAACATTTTTATCCATCTCCGACAGGTAATTCTGATTTAGTTTCTATTCTAGCAGTGTGACTAGTGCATGACTGCAATGTATGATGCAAACTAACATGATGAATCAGATCAATGGATTTGAACATCATGTAAAGCTTTTGACAACCCCTTGTGATGCACCTAATCCAGAACACCTCACCAAGTCCTGCAACGTGTTCCTAACTCCCAGAGGAAGCCAGCAGTAGCCACAGTCACTTGGATCTTTTGAACAGAAATACAGACCCTACTAACTTAACTCTCTAGCCAGGAAAATAGGCAAGCCACTTTTCTTGCAGAGGGCTTATGAACAGAATAAGAAAAGACTTCAGTCTGCAAAGGTGGTGAAAAGTAGGTGACAGGACCTTTGCTGAAAACTCCGAGCACCTCACCAGGTCATTCTGCAGGAATCTAAATTTTCAGCCAGTGGCCCCTTCAGACTCAGGTGCTCTCAGAGAGGCAGAGTTCCCTAAAATACTCTAGAGAGCACTTGGAGCTTGTTTATGGTGAGATCTGTGAGCACACACGCTCAAACAAAAACAAAAGAAACCCGTGTCACTGCTAGACATTATCAAGTGGGACAATACAATAGTTGTTATGTGTGTATAAAACTCAGTAAAAATAAAATGCAAATGCATTGATAATGTTATTATGAAAGATTGAATATTTTTATAAATATTTATAGATTTGTTGAAATCTGTAAACATGTATATTTGCACAAATATGTATGAGAGACTCAAGGGACTGGAGCACCATCTAACTGAGAAAAGGCTGAGAGACCTGTTGAGTCTGTTTAGCCTGGGGAAGAGAAGACTGAGATGTGATCTCTTCAATGCATATGAATATGTAAAGGGTGGGAGTCAAGAGGATGGGGCTAGGCTCTTATCAGTGTTGCCCAATGACAGAACAGCAGGCAATGGGCACAAACTGGAACACAGGAAATTCCATCTCAACATGAGGCACAACTTCTGTACTTTGAGGGTGCCAGAGCACTGGAACATCTTAGCCTAAATCACACATTTTTATTACTGGGAGCTTCAGCTAACACAATGTGCTTTAACCTTGATCAGAGTGAAACACAGCAGAATGAAACACAGCAGAGTGAAAAATCTTTCAGCTTCTATATCAGCAAGGGTTTCCCATGAGTTCTCACAAAAAAACCTGAGCTCTTGTTGCATGAAGTTACTTAAGTACATGTTACAGTGCTCACTCATCTAAATTCACTCAGCTATGCTTCCTGTGATATTTGAAATCCAACAATAATTCTGAACATCATCCTTATTTGTATAGTGTGTTCTGACACTGACACGTTAGAAGTACTATTAAAGCAGGTGTCATTTTGATGAAAATTGTCATTTTGATATTAAGAAAATAATGCAGATTTAAGTAATCAGATTATAAAATCTCTTTTTCCTCTGTTAACATTTATAGTTGACATAGCTAACTATCTTCTAGGCCTTGATTACTTACTCATCAATTTGCCACAAACATTGGATGTTGCAGTAAATTAAGCTTTTTGTACATAGCCCACTATCAGCATCTCACCTATTCTCCGATCATTTATTTAACTAGGCTTAAAATATATTGTCATTTATACAATTTAAAGATACTGTCAGTGCCTTTAAAATGTCATTGACCATCAGTAACATCTTTTGTCCATTTACTCAACGGTCTTCTATTCCTTTATGAAGTGTAAACTCCTCTGTGCAATTTTAGTTAATAACAAACAATAATGTGAAGATCACTTGACACTATCACACATAATGGTAATTTAAGAGGTTAGAAATATTGTTAATGAAGCAATTAGGTAATAACATAAAGTGTGTGGTTCTTCTGGCTACTTGTGTAATTGCTTAGTTAGGCAATTCATTCTATAGTGAAGGTATTTCAACTGTATAATGCAAAATACAGCAGAGTGCTTGAGATGAAATATATAAACATCGAAAGAGGAAGACATACACACAGAGAATATAAGGAAGCCCCTTGGCAGATCTCAGGTATTTATCACCCTGTTCTAACGCAGGTCTTTTTGTCCACTTGATGGTGCTTTAGGGACCTTTTCAGTCCAGTGTTGTGGATGAAATCAACAGATTGGCTAAAACCAAATTCAAATACTTCATATTTGTATTATCTGTTCGCACATCAGGCTGCCCTTATTTGTCAGCCCTCCAACAGCATGCTGGCACATACCGTTCTTAGCACTGAAATTATTGTGTAGGAATATATTTCAGGTTAGTACCCCAATAGTATTGAATAATATTCAGTCAGATAATTATATTAAAATTACTTCAAATCAAAATAATGAATGATGAGTTGGGGTAGACAATCTCGACCAACTTATTTTTTTCTGAAAGGCAGGCTACTACCAAAGCTAGCCATGTCAACTCAACAGAGTGAATGGGGAATCAATGGAGAAAACAGATTCCTCCAGAGGGCCATTTGTTCTGTATCTTCCAGATAGGCATCTCAGGAAGGTAGTAATTGCTCTTTAGCTCCCTTTAAGAGAGACTGGAGAGATGGAGTGCCTATGACTTGCTTAGATTTGCTGAATAGATTTAGGAAAAATACAGATACAAGTGTGCACAATAGGGAATCACAATGAAATAATATTTTTACGGGATTATAAAGCAGGAAAAGTCTTATTGTAAACTGGAACAAAAGTTGCAGGATATTATTCTGCAGAAATAAACCTGAAAGCTATATAAAATTTGAGTGCAATCCATAAATTAGTCTTTCAACATTATTCCTGAGTCAATCAGATTATACAAACTCAGTGGAGAAAACTACTTTGATTCTTAGACTGAAGAAACTTGTGCCCCATGTTTGGTCTAAAGCACTGTGAATTTCCTTCCAATTAAATAAAGATGGATTTTTGAAAACAGTTCTCCTAATGAGCAGATTGCACAGAAATCTGAAAATAACAAAAAAAGAATACTGTGTTAATGAAATATCATTATGCTGTCCCAACCTTCTTGCTAATTTTTCTCTTTCCTTCACTGTGGTATCTTTGTTTGTATGGCAAGTATCTCTGCAGAAGACCAATAAGAGGACAAGCTACAATGGTACAAATCAAGGGCCCAGTACTTGGCTTCCAAAAGTGGCCAAAAGCAGTTAAAAATGGCAAATATATACGTAAATGTTGTTTCCATTAATTTTCAGGTAAGGAGATTTCTTGAGCATCATGTGTTTTGTCTATTTAGTAATTCCTAAATGGTTTCTTACTGTAAGAATGGGATAAGTTCATGTCCAGTCTCCCCATGCATTCAAATCAATTTTTCATGGCCACAAAATTTTTTTGTCAGAATTTCTCTGATCTATCATGCTTTGTGTAAAACCACTTCCTGCAAACTGACCTCTACAGGTGATGTCCTCTATTTATCGTCACACATGCTTCCCCTATTCATGCACAACAGGCAGTATCTTACCCACTTATGGGCAGTACAGAGAAGAAACATGGGTGCAGAAAGCATGAAATTCCTATATACTCAGTTCATAGAGTCTACAAGTGGCTAGTAGTATTGAGGACTACAGCTATAATGAGTTCAGTTCTGGCTTTTAATGTGGTAATCTTTCCTTTTATTTGTGCAAACCTGCTTCCTGGTAACCTCATGTGATCCCACTAAATTCTTATATTGTGAAATACTGTATTCCCAACCCACTTTCTCCATACCCTTTTCTGACTTGTTTTTTGTTATGCTACATACAGAGAACTTCAAAGGTTCAGCTCGGAGTTAAAAAAATCCCCACAATTCAAGACCAAATTGGTACAAGTCTGTCAAGTACTCTAGGCAAATAAGGTAGGGAATTTTCAGGATGGTAGGGAAAACAAATCCTGCACTTAATATATTGAGCAATGGCTCTAGTAGGGTAGATGTGTACGACTAGGAGTTGGCAGCGCATGACACTACTCCCAGTCATTACCATATGTACTGCGGCAAAAATATATCAAAATAAATATCAGCATTTACACTGAAAACTACATTCTGGATCAGACTTCTGATACTGATTTTGGAAACATCGCATCTATTCTTAACTCTAACTCAAATAGTGAAGATCAGCGTGCTGCCACCCATATCTGAACATGCACTGTCTATCTGGTATCTTTTACTTCTACTACTGCTTCAAGTAGACATTGTTTATCTTGGATATTAATGTTTCTGTAAAATAAAATCAACACAAACCAAACAAACCCAACATTTTACATTACTGTAATGGGTTTGTTAATGGCACTTCCTGAGCTGTAAAAGTCTTTCCAAGTAGTTCCTACAGTCTTTTGTGAGCAATGTGGTCCTAAAGTTGGTGTGGTAAACTAATTTATAAAATAAAATAGCAGAACTGCCTGCATTGATTTTATTCCTGGTACATGATGATTGAAATCAAGAGCAGTACAGTGACGAGATCTGTATTTTATAAACAATGGCTTTTTAGAATCATGGCATTGAGTTTCTTTTTATGCATTTCCCTTTAATCTGTGAAATAATGGGGTGATACAATGCAAAGTGACAGATGATCAAATTGCCTAGAAAGCTCCTCATACAGAGTCTCTATTCCAGTTTTAAAGACCACGTTGCCTAAATGGCTGAAGTGCAATGCTCAAATGAGATTTACAGTTCTCTGTAAAACTGAGGAACAGATTAAATTTGAATAATTAATTTTAATGTTTTCATTTATTTTCTTGTGCATTAAAGTTTAACTTGCTTATATCTTTTAATGCAAGAAATAAAATCTAATTCCCAGAGTTCAGTTCTTGTTTCAGTCAAAATGAAATGGAAAAGCTCATGCAATGTAGGCAGACCGCAATGTAAATTGATTACCCACAATTTCCACCTTCCAAGCGAGCTTCCATAATAGCTGACAGACACAGAGTTAGATGTTACTCAACATGACAACATTTATTTCCAATTGCTCCATTTCTTCCCAGTATGTTATTATTCCCTTTGAAGTTTGACCTTCCAGTGGGACAAAAACCACAACATTGGTGTCCTTTGATACCTAGCTCTCTTGGCCTGATTATGTGTTTCATTATTGTTTCATTAGAACTAAAACGAGATGACGTTTTATGCATTTTATAATAGAAGTGGAATGCAATCAGAAAAATTTAACAAATTATAGTGGAAAAAAAGAGAAAGATTGCGCCCTCCTCATATGTAGCTGCAGAGATGTAAAGGAACTCAAACATGCAAAATTCTCCAAAGACCCTTCCTTCATTTTCTTGTGTTATGTTTATGATGTATATTTTAAATGGAAAATTATCTTAGAATTACAAGAAAGTTATTTTTCTCATATATAGGGAGTCAGATTGCCAAAGCAGCATAAAATTACATACAGTAGGATGGAGAATAAAGAAAATAAAAGGAACCATGTTAAAACTCTCTGATAACCCCCCCCAAATAACTCTTAAATTCTCATAAAACAGAGATTTAATTTTTAATATCAAAAGACTTTCTAGGACTATGAGTTATTGCTGTGAACCTTGGAAAACAAGACTTCTAAGCTCCTCTCAAATAAATACAACCCCTCTGATGTATTTCGGAACACAAAACAAATCCTACTGGGGTCCTGCCATTTATATTGATGTACATTTGGGGAAAGTGAATAGAATAAACGGTTTGGTGGCAGATGCTGTGAAAAACGGTCAACCACTAATAACTAAACTGGCAGCTGTTTTAAAGCAGCTCTGAGCTTTATTTTGTGTAAAGCGGTTCTCCCAGTGGAGACAGATCTGAAGGCAGGAAACAGGCAAGCCTGTCTAAGAGCAAAATGAATGTATCATTTGCTTGTTAGTCACCTCTCTACTGATGGTCAAGCTATCACTGCCATTAGCTCATTTGGATTTGGCTCATGTTCTCCTAATGCGCAATACATCATTGTTGTGATGTCAACATACTCTGACTGATGTTTACCCCATTCATTTTACATGTATTAGCATGAAACATGTGTTTAGACATGGAAGAAAATCATGTTATTGGCAGATATCCTCTTGAAGTGGATGAAGAACCTTCACAGGCTCAATGAGAGACACTGAAAACGGTACAGCTTTCTTCTGTGGTGGACTTGTGTGCCACTCAACCATGCAACTGCCTTTCTCTGAGGCATTTTTTGACTGGGAGGCATCTATGCTTTTCCAATTCAATTGGTTGCTGAGTTTTATATTCTCAGCATTACTGTGTAAGTTAGTCAGTGAGTCAATAAACCACCTTCAAAAAATCTACTACTTTTATTCTTTGGCTTCATGAAACAGCATTGGCTGAGGCTATCTGGTACTTCTCCAAAAATGGCAAGTCTTAGCTACTCCTCCAATGAACTTTTGAGGTTTCTTAAAGTTCAAGTTGCTCAGTATTATGTAGGAAAATACAAAAATGAATCACAGAAACAAAGAGTGGTATGGGATTGGAAGAGAACTCCGGAGTCTAGTCCAACCCCCAATATTTGTATATGTGGTATATAGCGGCAGTGTTTGAGTTCAGTGTAACTGAAGTATAAATAAGATAAACTGAGGGACATACCGAAGTCAAGTTAATAAAAAGTAAATTCAGATAAAGGAACACACAGTGAGTGTCTGTTCCTATATCTGTAAATACTGTATCATGCCTTTGTAGTATTTCTGACATTGTCAAAGGGAGATAACTATCTGCAGTAAGGCCTTCAGAAAAATTTCTGATAGTTTTCTTCTTAATGCTTCTAAGCTGCAAACAGTATTGGTGTGTTCTATTTCTTATTATCTCTCAGAAAAGATGACCGAATAAAACAGGTCTGAATATTTTCACATTTGCCATTAGAAATAACAGACCTGTTTATTTTACAGAGGTGTCTTCCTTTTAGTAGCTATATATAGAATTAACTTCTAATTGTGAAAATATTTTTCTGCTTAATTACACAACAAAGAAAGGCTGGGTTGAAATAGGATTAATATATCTCGTGGTTAATTAAACATGAGGCTTCTAAGGAGACCACTCCAACAACAAAAGCAATTAAGACTTGGTTATGTATAGGGCATAATTAGACAGGAAGTTCTTGTAATCCCAAGGACTAAATTTTAAAGTATGCTTTCCTTTAAAATAACCTGTTCTCTGCCTTATTTTAGAGAAAACTATCAAATATAAGCACAAGCACTGTCAACTCAGATACTATCTCAGCTCTGTCCTGATGTCAAAGATGAATTATAGATTAAAAAACGTGGCTCTGTTCTGAGAAAATTCACCTCTATTTCTATCTTTATGCCTGTTGAGTAGGTCTCAGCTCCTGCGAGTAAATGTACACACAGGCACAAGCCCAAATTTAGTTGGGAAATTCCCGCAAGAGCCTGTTCTGATACTCCATAATACAAGTCTCAAGGTGATCTTGAACAAGACCCAGATAATTGAAGAAATGTTTAGTTACAGTATTTTCATGTCTACTGTGATTTCCCTTTTAAATTCTCCTTCTCTCTTTCTCACCTTTTCTGCTAAGATTTTTCTCTTATGTCATGTTTTCTGACAGGAGAATTGCTCTTGCATTACTCGAGGATCAAGCAGGATGAATTTTATTAAGCAGAGTGGAAAGAGGGCCTTGCACAATATATTCCTATACAGATACACCTGAGTTAACACAGAAATCAAAACCAAAAAAGCCAAGCTATTAAATATTCTGCTGAGACCAACACTAGACTATGATCGGGATCTTATTAGGGAACAATACATGATGAAACCAACGAATAGTCCCAGATTCAGAAACAGCAAGAGAAATATCTGTGTCTACTTTATCTGACGCTTTAACATGCTGAGATATGACTTTCATTTTTCTGCTCGCTGTTAGGTAAATGTCAGCCTGGTTAAGCACATTTCCTCCTCCTCTGAAGATGGCTGGAAAATAGTTTGTTGCCTTCTAATTTAGATTAATTTGAGCTTCCTTGGTTACCACTACTTCTTTGTGGTTTTGCCTCAATTTCATTATTTAATTTAAAAAAAAGATACGGTCTCTGTTCACCAGTTGCCAAGCTAGGATCCAATCTGTCCCTATCTACTATGTCTAAGGAACACAGTAAGAAAACGAATAACAGATTTTGAACAAACATGTTCTGAAGTCAATCAGAATCTAGTAATATAGCTTTACTGCATTTTTAAAGTGGCATAAAGACTAAAATCATATAAATACAAAATTGAGAGGCCTAGACAGTGTAGGAGAGTTTTCCATTTAGTCATAAGATTCTGACAGGTACATGAAGAAAATATAACTGTCTTGCTTAGTCAAGAAGTAATAGTAAGGAACAAATGCACAGGACTAATAAAAACAGCACACTCCAGTTAGAAAAGCATTGAGCTATCTGAAAACAGAACTAGACCCAGCTCCACCCTGTGTTTTGCTTTCAGCCTGGCTTTTGTCTCATCTGTTTTTATACCAGGTATTTTTTGACGCTTAACAATACTTGTCCTTGTCAAGGTGGCTTCATTTCTCTCCGTCATTCGTATTTTCTTTGTCATCCTTTTATCTCGTTGAGAATGAAAGTGTTGTGGGGCAACAACTGTGTCCAACTGTGCTTGTGTCTAAAACTAATTCAGAGGTAGCTGTGAAAACAATGAACAGCTTTATGAGAAAAAACTGGATGCTATTTTGAAGCGCTGTCATGGTATAAGGTCACAGGAATAAGAAACCCATTTGCATCCTTTTCACCTCTATTTCTATCTGGCCAATTTACTAGCCATTCTGTTATTTTAAGTGAAGGCAAAGAATCACGGGATCATGGAATCGGAGTTGGAAGGGACCTCTTGAGATCATCCAGTCCAACTCCCTTGCTAAAACAGGATTGCCCAGAGCACATCACTCAGGACTGCATCCAGGCAGGGCTTGAAGGTCTCCAGAGAAGGGGACACCACACCCTCCCTGGGCAGCTTGTGCCAGGGCTCTGCCACCCTCACACTAAAGAAGTTTTTCCTCATATTTGAATGGAACTTCCCATGTTCCAGCTTGTGCCTGTTGCCCCTTGTCCTGTCACTGGGAACCACTGAGAAGAGTCCGGCTCCACCCTCCTTCAACACACCCTTCAGATACTTTTAAGAACCAATAAGGTCTCCCCTCAGTCTTCTCTTCTCCAGGCTAAAGAGTCCCAGCTCTCTTAGCCTTTCCTCACCAGGAAGACTCTCCAAACCCTTCATCACCTTTGTTGACCTACCCTGGACTCTCTCCAGTAGTTCCTTGTCTCTCTAGAACCGGGGAGCCCAGAGATGGATGCAGGATTTCAGTTGTGGCCTCCCCAGTGCAGAGTATAGGGGGAAAATGACCTTCCTCGACCTACTGGCCACACTCTTCTCTACACAGCCGAGGATTCCACTGATCCTCTTGGTGACAAGGGCACATTGCTGGCTCATGGATAGTGTAGTATCTACCAGCATCCCCACATCCTTCTCTTCAGAAAGTCCTTCCCTAACCTAGATTAGTGCCCAGAATGCTTCCTCTTCTAGGGGCAGGAGCCTGGAAGGACACTTGCTCTTGTTGAACCTCACGAGGTTCTTCTCTGGCCAGTTCTCTGGCTTGTCCAGGTCAAGCTGGATGATGTCACAGCCCTCTGGAGCGTCAGCCAGCCCCCCCAGTTTGGTATCATCAGCAAACATGTTGAGGATACACTCAGTCCCCTCATCCAGGTCATTGATGAATATTTTGACCAAGACTGGACCAAATGTTGACCGTTGGGGGACACCGCTGGTTACAGGTCTCCAACTTGACCCTGCTCGATTAATTACCACCCTCTGAGTCCTGTTACACAACCAGTTCTCAATCCACCTCACTGCCCCCATGGTCTACCCCACACCTCCTCAGTTTCCTATGAAAATACAATTTTGTTTCACAGAGACAAAACGTTACTTCAAATCAATGGAAAAGATAAATAGGTAAAACAGGCAGAGTTTAAAATAATGAAAAACTAACATCTTTCTATCAAAATTTAATGTATGTCATTTTCAGAAGGGGCTGCTTTTGGCGTCCAGTAAGAGCAAAATTTCCACTGTAAATACACAGTAATGAGAATTACTTCAGACTCAAATCCCATGTATATCAAAATAAGAACTCCATCAAGTTCTTACTTACACTCACAGATTTTTCAAAGATCAAAACCTGTTACTGTAATAGGAAATGGGTCATTATTCAATTTAACTTTCATCTGCAGGGGAGTGATACACTGAGAAAAACTACAAGTCAGTAAAGGAACTGACAGTATTTGCTTGCAATTTGTTAGGGCTAGACATGATTTAACTGTTTATGGAAACTTCTCAAATAATTTTTGTTAGTGATGATGAAGTTGTTATGTATCAAAGACAGGCTCTGGATCTCTGAGTTAACCCCTCATTTTTTAGTGAAGACTTGATGAGAGTAGGGAATATAATTCACAGAACAGGGCAGGACTTTGTGCAATGAAATCTCTTCTAATATAAAGTCTTAACTTATAGCTAATTTACAGTTCAGATAAACCCATTCCTTTGTATCTGTGAAGGTGTTAGCATACAAATTTTTATTGCAGGACATAATCATGCTGCATCTATTTGTTACCTATTTCCTGGACACCTTGCAACAAAGAGCTTCTGTACTGTGCCTGTCCTTCTAACAATCTCTTTGTAGTGATAAATGATAAAATAGAGCTTAAATACAGCATTGAAAAGGCAAAATAAACCAAGATTTTATGCTGCCTTATTTAATTTCAAGGTTTAAATTCAATTACTCTTATAAGCATTTCTGTAAAATGAATTGCAAAAGAAAGCTTTGCAAAGTCAAAAGCAATTTAGGAAGGGCAAGGCTGAAATGCACAATTTAGTAACATTATTAATGTGAATAATGCATTTAACTTGAAATTATTTGGGAGAAAAACTGAGTTAGAGAGTGACCTCTGGAGTGGCCATCAAATATTTGCTGGCAGGTAACTGCAGCTAGGAAATCGAGGCGTACTTCTCAATAACATTTCTCTAAGCTATGGGTCTGTTAGTAGTGTTAAAAAAGCATTGGTAACGTATGGAGAGATCAGAGTTAATAAAAAAGAAAAAAGGGCTTGCTCTTCATCTCGAGCTACACAGTGAACTAAAAGCAAACTTAAGTCTACTATTTATGGGCAGGTGAAGAAGTCCGTAGAGTGACCTGTTTAGCATTCTAGCCCAGTCAGTGCAAAGTCGGTAAACTCAGTAGTGTGCAATTTAAAAGAGGGTCCATCTCTTTACCTGCTTTTGTCTTTGACTAAATCACTAAGAACTAATCGTCCATTACTACATTATTCTAACCCTGGCTGCTCTTTATAGGAAAATTTATCTATAGTAGTTTCCTGGGAAAGTATTGGAAAGGAAAGAACCATATTAATAATTTAATCACAACCTGTCTTGTTATGTTGCTCCATCCTGTGCACTATCGGACTGCGTGAACAGAGTATTACTCTGTGAAACCCCTCATCAAGGTAAAGAATAAGGGCAAAGAGATGCCAAAGCTGAATGTCCAAGTTCTTCAAGCAGAAAATGACAGCTGCCTTGCCAGGAGCCACAAGAAAAGGAAAAGATTACTTTGAGTTAAAAAGATAAAATGGCCAATATTGACTGTAAATATCTTTCAATATCCCAATAAAAAGCATGGCACAAAGAAAAGCTGATCGCAGTACACCTTGTATTTTGCCACCTGAGATCTGAGAACTCACTTTTCAGATTGTGAGAAATGACAATTGAAAAAGAGCACCACCTTTGCATCTGAAGAATAAGAGGGAGCTTTTTTTTTTCTGCACATGCAAAGGACATTGATTCCTTTCCTGATCTGTTGGTGATGGCTTTGCTTGACAGAAGCTGCAGAGAAAGATATGTGTCCTTTGTTTATAATGTGTTATAATTAAGCTTACAATTCCTATAGAAAATTGTATCTTTCAGAGACTAATCTCAATGCACTGCTTAGCAGTACAAGCCTTCTAGAAGTCATGTAATTTCCCCATTATGTTAATTACCAGATTGGTCTTAAACTAACATTTTATCCTATTCCAATTTTTGGTCTTTCATGTCTTTATTTAATTAAGATGTTGTTAAGCATGTTTTGCTTTTTTTTTCCCCCCCAGAGTGTGGGTGTTAAAATACAATCTTCAAGTTGGTGGCCAGACAGAAATCACTTATTTGGCTTCCTTAACTGGTATTGGTATTAATGCTTGTTTTTCTAACAACACAGTTGAAAAGATAATTAAACGATCCACACAATTTTCTCCTTATGAGTTGTTTTCAGCATTTCGGAAAAGCTACAGTGTAGTCATTTTCTATCTGGTAAGCCTCTGCAGAATTAATTACAAACAAACAGGTGAATATAACAAAGAAGGGGAGAAAAAGGCAGGTGTAATAATAGATGAGAAGAAAATACCCCATTAAAGAAAAATAATGTTCTCTGACCATATTAAAAAAAGGGAAGGATTCACTTCACATAACTTTCATCATTCAAAAATTCATTTTCTAGTCTAAGCTAATTGTCTATCTCTCTCTCTGTGGCTAAAAGAGTAAAGGCATGTCTCCAGGGTGATTCATAACAGGAAACTTTGGACAGTGACTCAGGTAGGTTAATTATTTCTTGATAGTGCTGTCCTTTTCCCATAGATTATAGAAGGAACTTAAGCAGCTAATTAGAAGTAGATATTTTAAGATATGTATAAATTACACATGCAAATTTTATACATAGGACCCATAAAACTCTACGTTTAGCCTCTTTGCATCAGGCTATACAGCTAATAACATGTTGAAATGCATAAAACACCCCCCAAAAAAGGTCTGGGTTATCTCTCTAGGCTCATGTTAGCTGTGTTTGCATGGGACTTCTGGGGCTGACTCACCATTAGGCATGGTTACCCTTTGTCTTCTCTCAATCCTCATTTAGAGAATTTGAGATGACTCGTGGTGGTGCAAAGCACAATAGGGAACACTATAAGGTTTTGTAGGTACTGGAAAAAGGTAAAATTCTACTTTCTGTAAGAATACCCTGGAAGAAAAACTAAGTAGAAGGGTTGTTTGGTTTAGCCTTTAGATAACTCTTTCATTTGTTCACTTAGAAGTTTAAACACTGTAAATAAATGATAGACAATGAAGATATGTAGATCCTACGATGGTATGAGACTTTGTAGATAGGGTTGGTCTCTCATATATATGAGAAAAAGTGAATAAATGTTTGACATACACTTCTGCTTTTGTTTTCAAACAAGAGGTTTTGTGATATAAAAAAGATGATAATGTATTAGACTGAAAAAGTAAGTCAATTACAGCCCTGAGACGATTGTTACCTAATGGTGTTGATGAAAAATCTCAGTTATATTGTCTAATATAGTAGATTAGGCTGTCAGGAAAATACCCAACCCAAATGTCTTATATTCCCGGCAATCATCACATTTGAAGAATGAATTAGGTATATATGTTATGCCAATCTTCAAACAACCTGCTATCTTTATCTGCAACTGGGTTTTTTTCCTCCCTAACAGTGCTTAGCTGATTCCATCCCATATTATCAGCAGGAGAAACATTAGAACAAGACACTGTCTGCTGCAACCACTCTGCTACTTACGGGACAGGTGATTTTCTTAAATCACCCAAGCTCAATGATTCTATACAAAAGAGCTGTGGATAAACTTTGTCAGGTTACCACTCACGCACATCAAGCTGCAGAAACGTCTTCTAGCTTTGCAGCAAAATACAAGCTGAACTACCAGATGAAAGTCATTTTTTCAGAGTAAACTGTTTCAAAGTCGCAAGTACAACTTGAGACTAAAGCCTCAAGTACATAAAGCTGCTGCAGTGTTGCTGGTGACCTGAGAGATATAAAAGAAGCCTCAGCAGGCTTCCAAGATGGGCATCTTTTTCATCCAGCTGTGCTCTGTAGAGAAACAGGCTTTCAAAAAAAACCCAACACCAACATATCACCAATTTCAAGATAAAATGCTACCAGTACGCATGTAAAATTAGAAAGTCAGAACTAGGATAACATACAAAACAATTTATGCAAAGGCAATGGTTGAGTGGAGAGAAGAAAGCTCCAGGTATCTGGAGACACCAAATGATCAGAGATGTCCCAGCGCTGAGGAATATTGCTGGAGATGGTAGGTCAGAGAAACAGCACGAGAGAAATCACTTGCTGAAGAACCAGGCAAAGGAGAAACAGGCAAAGGCATTGAAGTACAAGGTATTGCTGTCCTTATGAGGCAAGGGCAGAAGGTGGGAAATCAATACAGTGACAGATATGGTGTCTCTCAATGTAGCAGAAATAAAGAAATATTTTAAACCACCACAACTTAACTAACAGTAAACAGAGAAAAGGGAGCTTAAGACACTGTCATTTCATAATTTATAACTGCAGAAAGTTAGTAGCAGAGGGGGAATGGGTTTTGAGGAAAATGAATTATGTCTCAGATAGGTTCCTAGTCTTGTGTAGGAAAATCATACAAAACAGTGAAAATCTGTACCTGAAAGATCAATAGGAATAATTTTCAATAATCTTTATAGCCTCAATGCCTCATTCTGAGCATAAGGTGGGAAGTACTTTAACACTTCCTTTAATGTCAAATAACTGAAGAAATGGCAAGTGGGGTGACTTGCTGGAATGACAATTCTAGACTGTGCCCAGAAGAAGCAGAAGGACTACCTGAACTGGCAAAGCAGCCTGGTCATGGTAGTTCAGGAAGATCTCCTGGGAAAAGCCTGTGAACTGGTTCAAGGTAATAAGTGATGTTGACAAGCAAGTCAAAACCACAAGGGAAAGGGACTGCCCCAAATGAAAGTGAAGTTTAGTCTTTATTTTATCAGTAATTAAGCTGAACTGCTTTACCTCACTTAGTTGATGATAAATTTTTACTTAATAATGGGAAACAAACCATTACTTTTTTTGGAAAAAAAAAAAAATCATCTGAATTTTGTTCAGATGATTTCACAGAAGTATCTCCAGAAGAAAGTTCCTAAAGAAAGTATTCAGGAGTAGAGACAGTGGCTAGCACTGACTACTCACATTAGATTTCAACTGTGATGGATACAGAGCTGCTAAAGAGGCAGGAAATGATAGAAGCTCCTGTGCTATGAATTAGGCCAGGTAACTAGCATGGCTTCTGCAGCTCGTCTTTAAAGGCATGACAAGCATGCCCCTGAGCACGCATGTGGGGGAATCCAGGCCCAGATTATGACTGGGTAAGATTTTGGTCATCTAATCTCATTGGCTTTTCCCCCACGTTAGAGAAAGCCTTTCTTCCATTACCGAGAGGTGTTCCGTGTGAAAGAGTATTGCATGGCGATTTTGGAGTAGGTGAGCAAGTAGAGTCTAGGTCACATAGCTGCAGCACCAACAAAGTGAATACACTTCTTGAACCCCAAAAGTTACACTTTGTGTGTGGAGTCATATAATACTTCATATTCCTGCCTCGGGAGATCAATTATGACTGTAGCAATCCAGAACAGTTTAAAACAAGGAGCATACTTAAATACTACATTTTTTCTAAAATACATAGAAGACTCAGACTTTTCCTTTTTGAGAGAAAACCGAGTAGAACAACCCCAGCTCATGACAGAGAAGAATTTATCACTGGGGCTCATGAAAAAGTGTTGCAAACTGCCTGTAAGTTGCAAGTAGCATTTATGCACAATGCAAACATCAACTCTCAGCAACCATTATCACAGCAGGTACTCTGAGATGTATGTCAGCACATAAGCTTTTAAGTTGAGGAGCAGCTGATAGCAATAGCATTTGGGCAAGGATCCCCTAAAAGAACTGTAAGTCAGAACAGTTCTGTTCAAGTCCTCCACATACCACATACTACAAGAATAGTTTTTAAAGTAATTCAGTAGGCTTTTACCAAATTTTATAGGTTTTCTCGTGAAAATTATAAAAGATGCACCAAATAAGGCATGTAGAGAAAATTCAAAAGGCATAGAAAGTGAACACTTTGAAATACTACATTGGTAGGCCAGGCACTTTAGCAAAATCCAGAAATATATATCTTACTTTAAAACTGTTTTAGAATACTGTGGAATAGCTATTGGGATCATTCCTTGCAATACGTAATTGTTGAGGGAAAAGGCATACAGATAAGTTTGTTTTCACATGCTTTTTCTGCCAAATGTGTTTTGACTAAATTCTATGGAAGCAGCACAATGATTAAATTGCAGTCAGGGTGTTAAAAGGTTGCAATACAATACTCCACATTTTTAAGAAAAAAACACAACTATCAGCAAAGAGAACAACAATGAGCAGACAAATTTAAATGACATGCATGTCTTTCTTACAGAATCGTCACCTAGACTTTAAGCATGTGAGTCCATATCTACTCATAGACTGAACTCAGAACAACCAGCCTATAGCAGAAGTTAACAACCAACTTAGCAGTGAAAAAACAAGTGGGTTTAATACCTTCTGGTTTTATTTTTTTTCGTTTTTCAAACAAGAAATATTATAATACTTTTGGAGAAGTATTTTAAGTATAATGGCTTTCAGGGAAGGGCAAATTGTTTACATTCCTGTGAAGATTCTCATATTCAGCAGAATTAATTGAACTAAAACACAAATATTTCTTCACAGCTTTATTTTGACCAGATTAAAAGAAGTATCTCTGATAATTCAAGGATTTCCAACAACTGTGCAAGCAGTCAGATTAAATTTGCGGGTTCAGGTAGGTTCAAACTTAGAAAGACTTAGAACAGAGTGGAAAATTTTAGAATATGAGAATTAACTCTGAAGCTTCCTGCCTTCTGCAGTTAATTAAAAATCTACTGTCACCCATAGGAGGAATAGCATACCACAGGATATTTCTCTGCTGTTTCTGCACAGCCTTAGTTTCTTCGTATCTCTGATGGGGGTAAAACTGGCTGCGATACACCTGAGTTTCTTTCACATGGAGAAAAATTTTCATCTGCTTCTCCTCCATAAAGAAAAAAGTAATAAATCTTTACTCCTTTGCAGAAGTTACTAACTGGTATTTCAAAAAGCTGCCCTAAAAAACTTTCAGCAAATCCCAGGATCTTCGGTTATATCAAAAGGTAAATAGACAAGGCAACTGCTCCTTCGTTTCAGAACATGTGTAAACTTGGGAGAAAAGATGTAATCCTATTGCTAAATTGCTTAGCAACTGCAGGTAAAAAAAGCTAATATGTCATAATTTATGTGAAAAGATTGCAGCTGGTTAGTAGCCACATCTAGTGCCATTGAGGCTTCCCTCTGAGAACTGCGGTGCAACTGGCAGCTGACTCAAAACACTACTATTTTCAACAGTTCAGAAAAAGTAAATGTGTCAGTGACGGGTCAAACAGGCTTCCATACCAGTGATTTATTGCAATCTTTCACATTAGCGTACTACTGACTTGTATAAATCACTCCTAGGTGGAAAACACCACCTGTGCACAGCTTTATAATGAATTCTTACACAGAATCAGTCTTGTTACCTTCAGAGCAATGTTGGAAGGTAATTTTGAACAGTCTCATTAGACAAAGGTAATTTCTATGGGCCAGACATGCTAACGTGCATGAAGTTGGTGCAGATACACTTTTCCAGCTTTGGAAGGACAGAAGTGGGGTGGGATGGGGTGGAAATTGTCTCTCTCCACAAAAGAAGAGAAACCAGTGAAACACACCTGCAACTACCATCTTTGTTCATTTAAAAAAGGAAAATTCATGGCTGCTGGGCAACTTGAAAGATTTGGTTAGTGGAGGTGAAGGTTTCCCTGAGCAGGGTCTTCCGCATCTGAAGTACCCAAGACTTCAAGATCTGTGTGGTCTTTTGTAGCTTCATCATCTACAGGTGGCAGAGTTAGGATGGCTACCCTCAGAAACTGAAGAATACGAATATAATCCTAAACCAGTCAACCATCCCCATATCTGAAACATGAAGAAGATAAACTTTTGGGAAAACATATGTGAAACTTTACCTGCAACCACTGTGACTGGTCATTGTGGCCTGAGGTCCAGGCATTAACTTTGCCTTGCTTATCTAGCCGGGCTTTCCTGGGCTCCCAAGCGAACATGTCCATGTTGAGTGTACGGAAAACACTGGAGGCAGTAATTTGGTAGTCCTGTATATGTCCTGATTTCATCCCCAGGGGTTCAGAGCAGCCTAGAAGAGCAAGACAAGATCTGTGACACCACCTACTTACCTCTTTAAGTGAATTAGCTTTTCAATTATCGAAAACTAGTAATTCTTGAAGAAAAGGCTTAAATCACAACTATTGTTGGAGAAACTTCCAAACAAACAAATGAAAAGTAGCCAATTCAAGACACTTTATTTCAACACTACCTAGGGATAATCAAAAACAAGATTGAGAATTCAACATATATTATCCGGGCATAAACTTATGAATGCAAACAAACAGAAAGGATGACTTTTGTATCTTTTTATCTTGGTTTTATTTTTCTGTCCAGCAGATCACTATTGTTTCCCCTGTTCAGTTCAATTTGGTATTTTTTTTTGTGCCATGCCACATCAACCATATGTTTTCCTGTTGAGGAAACATCTTTCCTTTAAGCCACTACCGAATTAAAATGTTAACAAACAATGAGCTTCTCTACATTCTTTGGTTGCTTGACATCTAGCCAAAGACTTGGAAAGACCCAACGCCCATTGACAGAGTGCAAGTCTACAGAAAAACAACTGTCAATGAGGTAAAATAGTTGGAGACAATCACTTAGGAAGAACTGAGAGTTAATGGCTTATTTGTGTAAATCAAGTGGATGTCCCATATCATTGAGTTATTTTGTTTGCAGCAAAAGATATATCTTGGGCTTCTTTCTCTGCTGAGTGTCCATCAAAAAAGAAAAAAAAATAAAAATTAATAAGTGATTCTATGTTCCTCTACCTTGCTATTGTACACTGTTAACACAGAAGGTACATTTGGACCCAGAAGAGGGAAGAAGACACCCTTTGACCTTATCTCTCTCTTCAACTACCTGAAAGGAGGGTGTGGAGAGGTGAGGGTTGATCTCTTCTCCCAAGTCACAGGCAACAAGACAAGAGGAAATGGCCTCAAGTTGTGCCAGGGGACATTCAGATTAGATATTCGGAAAAAATTTTACAGAGAAAGGGTTATTAAGCATTGGAATGGGCTACTCAGTGAAGTGGTTGAGACACCATCTGTGGAGGTATTTAAAAGACAGGTGGACTTAGTGCTTAGTGACATGGTTTAGTGATGGTTTTTATTGGAGTTAGGTTGATGGTTGCACTCGACGATCTTAAATGTCCCATCCAACCTAGACAATTCTATGATTCTATGGTAGCAGCACTGTAAAAACAGTACTGGAACCCAAGAGAGGTGGATGAGCCACATAGTTTTAACACTTTAAAAAAAATAAGGAAAAGAGAGGCAACTCAACTGACTGAGACTGGGAGGGCTGCTACGGGGCCAGGAAAGGTGGGTTTATGGCTGTGTGGAGTAATGTTTGACCGTTGTTCGAGGTAAAGGTGAAAGATGGAGAAGAAAACATAAAAAGAAGCAGTTTTCTCATTTCCTTCCCCCTCCAGCTGTCAAAAACCTGCATATGTGTAGTTGTCCCAAAGTTTTCACTTCACAAATTTGGTGATCCTACTTAGTACAGTAGCTGAGTCGACACAGTTAAATTCCAAATTCATACCCTATCTCATTAAGTGAGAGTGTGTGCAGGAACTAAAAAAACCTGATTTTGCAAGGGGTGTGCCATCACTGTGAATGTATCATCGCTCTATGTATCACTGGGAAGACAGAGTTTTTCCATCAGGGACTCACGTCCCACATCACTGAGCTGGCTGCTCTCAGGAAATCATTTGCTGAGTGACCAGCTGTGTTTCTTAAAGCACACATGTAGGCTGTGAGAGCTCTCCTGCTGGGACCAAGACTCAACTCAGCTGGTGTCCCTTGGTAGAGCACTGTGTGACCACTTAAAACACCTTAAAAGTTTGAATTTTGTTTTTCACTTTACTTGAGCTAACTATCAAAGCTGGTTCTCTTTTTCTTAGAAGTCCATTTCCTCCATAGTATATTTACTCAGATTTAAAGATCTGATTCTTTTTCTGGTTTCTTTGATATTACTAGCAAAGATCTTTTGCTTGGATGCTATTTTCTGTTTCTCCTGTAGCTTTAACACACAGAATTAACTGGAATTATTAGGAATTCAAATCAGGAAGAACAGGTCCTTAGTAGGGGGTCTAGCAGCAGGAGCAAATGTGTATTACCAGAGGCAGAAAATAACAATATGCTCTTCAGTGTAGTAACAACTGTATTTAAAATACTGATGTATTTCATATTCAATTTGAAAAAAAAAAAAGAAAATAGAGTTAAATTTTGAAAAGAAAAAAAAACCAAACAGCCTTTCAGAACTGATTCTCGGTGCACAAATGGAAATGGCACAGACTTGTCTGTAGAGTGAACTACCTAGTTCAAAACAACAACAAAACAATCTTCCTGGGAGTAGGAGAGAGCAATTGATAGCACAAATGAGAGAGATTCATCTGTTGCTTTAGAGAAGGACTTTGCTTGTTATTCAATTCTGAAGTACCACTCCAGGATCACAAGGGCTGTCAGCAGGAATGTTTCATCTGAGGATTCTGAAGGAGGTTCCTGACACAAAAATATGTGTTGTCAAAACTGTTTTTCAGTGCCGGTCCAATCCTTCAAAAATAGTTATATCATTTCTGAGTATTATTATTGATTTATGAAATAACAGATGTGTCTGCTTGTGTGTCTGTGTGTGCGTGCGTGCATGCACTGATAGGATTTTACACTTGCCTTCCCTTCTCCACTGCCCTGAAGGGGAGGAGGAAGGGAGCTGTTAAAGGTAACAGGAGAAGGTGTGAAGAACGATGAGAACCAGAAGAGATGAACATGATGCAGAGGGGTGGCAGAAAAACGTCTTAGTGCTGTGTCACAGAGAGCAAAGGCACACCCAGTGGCTTCCTATCTCCTTAAACACCCTGCTGCAATGACAGGGGATAATGACTGCATATTTTGATGGGTGAAATACAATCTAGAGAGCAAAGGACAGAATCATCAAACTAGTACAAAACTTTGTGTCTGTAGATAGTCACCACTCATAGAAGTGTATTTGTAACGATGTTCGTGACTCCTTGGGACATCTCCTCTTCACTGCACTGTCTGTTCTTTAAATCTGCTTTGCAAAGTCCCTGTGAAAGGATTTGATCTCCCTTCCCATTTTTACAACCTGTTCAAGTTAGTGAGAGCTGATATAAATATACTTAGAGCTATGCTTGGTGGAGCATCTTAGGTCAAAATGTTGGAGATGCTTTGGATTTCACCACCTGTGATAAGGGCTATCTGATAACTGTGTATGCTTAAACCTATCTAAATATAAATTTGCAGCTACTTCTTATTTAGTCTAGCTCAGCGAAGTTACGAGGAACCCACAGTTTGGGAAAGGGTCGTTTGGCATCTGAAAACTGAAAGAAGAGTCTCTTGTCTCCTCTTGTCTCCTCTGAGGGCTAAATATTTTACTCTTCTTTTAACCTTCATAGTACTGTCCCACACTATGCCTCTCATTTGCCTCTTCTTTCAGGAAAATTCAGACCCCAAAGGAAAGACTAAATACGCAATACTGTGGAGGCAAAACCACAAATGGATCAGCATGCAAAGGTCTATCTGTGTCTTGTCTTGGGCCAGGATTCATGCAGTATTATCAAAAGCAGCATAGAACTATTATTTGGGGACAAAAGTGATTTATTTTCTTTGTTAATAATTGAGTGATATTTTTCTTTTCTGAAAATGAAAGATATTTAAAATATTTTCTTCCTATTAATTAACATAGGATTCCTTTCCAGATTAGATGATTTTACTGAATTGGTACATGGCCACTAACACACACAAGCATCAACAAAGTATGACTTGGACCACGTGTAAGAAGGCAGAGCCTGCCATATGCAGATGTTTGGGCATGTGAGTGAACTGGATGAGTAAGTGACTGTTGGGCGAACAGTTATCTGTTTTTAAAAACAACAGCTTGTTGCTACTATTAATAACAGCTTAATGAATAAAGGCATTCTAATAAACAATATCTGTGATCTGATTCTCTCCCCATCAATACTCTAGGAAGCAAAAGGAATTTACAACACAGAGATGTGCAAAACAAGTCTGGTAGGAACACAGGGCTATGAAAATTAATGACTGATTAACTGATGGCCAACTCCACTAGCATTGATAATGGTTTTCAATAAGATCTGACCACGGGGCTTGGTAAGGAAAGCTATTTATTGAGCCTTTTGCTGAAGTTGATCCTAAGAAAGGATTACTTTTTATGATGGTCTGATGCTGCAACAGTCTTCCTCCTTTCAATAGTGACTGTCTTCACCAGCACTAGGACTTGTTTGTCAGACCTCTCAAAGCACTTTTCCACCTAAGATAGACCAGCTGGAATTAGAGTGAATTAGTCTGTTGTTTTGTATAATTATACTCTATTTTCAGTGAGACTGAAATTGTTCTGCTGAGCCTTGGCTGCCTGCAGTTCTAAGAAATTATGACCTTGAAACTGTTAGGAGACCACTGAAATGAATTCACTTCAGTAGCTTTCACAGTTCTTTGAGCAAAACAATTCCTGGTCATTCTGGCAAGGATTTACTCTAAATTGTGGTTCCAGAAATGGAAGACATAAAAAAAAAATCTAATAGACTAAAGCAGCCAGACAGAATTTTCTATTTACTCTCAAACCTATCTATATTGGAAAAGGGCTACAGTGAGATTAATGCATTAACTTTTCATTTCTGAACCTGGTTTTGATGCCACTAGAGGACTGAGAATTATTTAACTCCAGCTGTTTTGATGTATCATATGTGAACTGGATGACTATTGTTTGGACAGTAAGCAGGCAGCCACATAAAATCATTCTTAAATGAATTCAGTGGAGCACTCCCACTGGTAAAGGTTGATCTCTTGAAAAAGATAAAAAATTTACATGCTTTACTGAATTTGTAAGGGAACATGGTTCTTGCAGAGAGTGGCTAGAGGTCAGGCTTTACATTTACGAGCTATAACTTCTGCTACTACAAACCTTAAGAGGGTTTATATTGGCTCCACTTGTTCATTTCTTTTTGCTACAAGATGCGTTCCCTGCTTCTGATGGAAATCCACAAAACAGATCTAAACTGAAATCTTGACTAAAGCAGCCCAGCAAAATATAACTTTCTGCACTGTGAGTGGTCCTCGACGGCATCTAAACCACTCTTGTCTGTCTGAGGATGCCACATAGCACATTGGCCAGGAGAAACACCCAACAGCCACGAGAAATTACTTAGAGCGGTTTTGATGCCGGCTTCTGCCGTGACTCTGCTGTGCAGCACAGCACACCCACAGCACACCCACCTTCAGCTCTCAGAAGCTGTTTCCAGAGCTTTGTGTAGGCTGTGCCGAGTGCGACGAGACTTGCTGTCTCGCAGTCTAGCTTCGTACGTAGCGTAACAGGTCCTGATGGCTGCTGATACTTATTAAAACTGCTGTAAGTGACCTTTTCTAGGTCGCACATAATTGGAGGCCAATGTGCACAGAAAGATTTACAAAGGGTTATTAGGCTGCTACCACATTACCCTACTACTATGACTGCCCTACCGCTGGCAACTGTTGTCACTTACATCATTTAGGTAAGTGTAGCTGCCTATATAATTTACATAAAAAGGGATAAGTAACGGTCAGGATAAACTCAGCCCTGCCAGCTGCATCCCACCAGGAATAAATTGCATGTGGCCTAGACCCCAGGCACAAAACCGTGCTGTCTGATGGTTGACTTCTGAGACGCAGTGGTTGCTGAAAACCCACCTGACAGTTCGCAGCCGAGAAGCTCCATTCTCAATGTGCAGTGTCTTCTGCACACCTGAGGATACAGACGTATGTACTGCGACTTAATTGGAGGGGTGAAGGAGTTAGCGTACGGGGTATTGTTGTCCACGTTTCCACGAAACACCTGTGGTAAAGGACAGGCTCATAATATGAACGTGCCAGGAGGAGCATTGGAGGTTCACTTCATTTCCGCGTCTCAAAAATATCTGCATTGTTCTTCTGACTATCCCTCTACACTTCTTTGCAAACTTTTTGCAAACAGAGGTTGTTTTATCACTTCTACTACCCAACCCACAAGTTTTTAAGCAAAACCTACTGCCATTGGCTTGCATCGGTGTGTATCTGCCACCTGTGATGAATCAAGGCCTCTCTCTTGTCATTCCTAGAAACTGAAGTTACTAATGCAACTAAATTATGTGTTCCTTTCTAATTAGTGCATTAAATGGTCCCAATTCAATTTAACTTGAAATTATTTATGCTGATTGACATTTATTTTTTTTCCCTCTACTTCAAGGACCGGATCCAACTCCCAGAGAAGTGCACTGTAACCCTCCTGCTGATCGCAGGGGGAGCTGAATTAAACCTATCAGCGCTCTTCTATTCACCCCTCACTCTAACCAGATATGTTTGTACTTTGTTTTCTTCCCTCATTATATACCTCTTCACACAGCATTTTAATTTCCTAATAGAGAAACTATGCCTAATGCTGCAAAGAGCCTTAGTTCTATCTTAACTCACACAGCAAAGGGATTTTTCCCGCTTTGTATGCACAACTCTATAAAAAATAAGTGATAACTATAAACTGTAAACACATACTTCCCACTGGATGATACTGTTTGTGCAGCACGGAGATTAGCATTGATGAATGGGTTCTATGCTTTGAAGGGTTAACACTAATCTGCCAATGTAATAAAACTAAATTGAAAACAGAGTAATGAGTAATTACTGGTAAACTAATTAAAATGAAAATCAGCTAAGTGTAATAAACAGGATTATTCCAGCCTTGGGACACAGCATTTATACAACCATCAATTAAAGTATAAGAAATTCTTAGCAGACAGAAAGTGCAAATTTATTGATTTTTTTTTTTTT
>VXBW01003105.1:275596-322463 GCA_013400375.1 Thinocorus orbignyianus
TTTTCCCCAGGGAAAAATTATTACAAGGCAACATGTATCATACTGTCAGGCAATTATGCTTATCTACTAGAGATACCTCATACCTCTAAAAGCAACTAAACCATAAGATGTATTCATATACAGATAGCTTAATCTTACCATATCTTCATTTGTGCCTTTTACTTTATACATTGTCCACGACTTCCCATCATTACTGTATGCAATTTTGTAGGATTTTACATATTCTGGACTTCCAATCCTCTTGGCACCTTGAGTTATAACTCCAGTGACTCGCATCTTCTTCTGCAGGTTTATCTGAAAAAAAAGTACAATATTATCACTAACCATCACAGGGACACAATTCAGATTCTAGATTCCTTTGACTATTATTATTTTTTTAATAAGTGACAGAAAGGAAAAAATGTAGCTGTAGCATTTAAAATACTATCACTATATACTTGCATTAATTCCTTTTATTTTTTATCCATTTCATGTACATATGCACATAAATAAATTTAAAAGATTGATCTAAAAGCCTATCACTATACTTATGTCTTCACGTGTATGTATACACACACACATATATATCATATAGGGTATTAGGAGTATACTAGTGAAATATAGCATATTACTGGTACATAGTATTACTGCTATATATTTCCTTCCTGAAAAGGAAATGCAGAAGTGTGGCAATTTACCAAAGTCTGACTCTTCTCTTCTATTAGAAATCGATTTGTAATCCCATAGACAAGAACCTTAGTTAGCATCAGGTTAAATTTCTTTGTGAAAACAAAAATACATGATCGTTATATAAAGAAAACAAATAGACCTTTCCTTGACTCTTGGTGACAATTCATGTATCTAAAAGTCATGCTTGAAATGCTAATCCCAAAACCATCAATAACAAAATATCAATGGTTATTGATATTTAATGGACAGAACATTCCCTCTGTTGACCTCAATGCCTTGAAGCACAGAAGAAGATGTACAGTCTTCAACAATATTCAGACAAGCTTAATTTTGCTTCTTTATACATCTATGGTATAGGAAAGCCAACTATATTCTTACAAGATTCAGAATGCGATATTCAAACCAAACAATGCCGGCATCATATGGCTCACCCCTTCAAAGAAGTCAATCATAAAGCAATCTGTGCCGATTACACCCCCACCTTCTTGCTGATAGGTTGCTGAAGTCTGTAACTTTTGCACGGGGGGAAGCTTAGCAAAGAGCTGTCATACTGCGAGAATCGCGTGAAGGTGCAGGCAGATGTGTGATAAAAGGAGACGAATGGAAACACTAGAGAGTAAACAACTGGGACAATGTAAATAATACATTAAACTACATTAGCACTTCCACCCTCAAAATGAATCTTCTCTCTGCTCCCCAGGCAGTGGAGCTGGCCCACTGAACTCCCTCCCCTTTGGGATAGCAGTCCAAGTACAGGAATGTGGGGAATCAGAGACAACTCAGCTATCTGCTGTCCAAATACTTTAATCCCTTTATTCTTTTCAGTGTGGTCTCAAGATTTTCTCTCACTTGGCAATGCAATCTACCCTCCATTAAGGATGTAAGATGACTAAACTGCAATGTTTCAATATCTTACTGTGTACACAATACACTGGAGGAAAAAAAATTATTGCTCTGTTATTTTGGGGGGAGTCTAGCTGTTTCTCTGCTACTTGTCTGAAATGATCAGGCTTCTGATATTTTTCTTTTTGAGGCAAAAGAAATTTCAGCATAGTTTTACCATAGTTCTCCCTACAAGAAATTAATAAACAACCATATACCATCAGAATAAAAATGGAGATTCTAGAGGTTTAGACCCATTAACAGAGGATAAGCTGCCTATAAATGACTACATTTCTTACAGGGTCTTTCTCACAGAAAAACTCAGGAACATTTGCAATTGCAATGGGGAGAATTGACTCACACAAGGTATAAATTAGATGGTATTTAAGCCTTCTTACAGTTTTGGGAAATGTTTATTTCCTTCATTCCAGGTTTCCCAGAGAATTAAAAAGAAAAAAAAGAGACATTATCTTTGTAAGAGGACAGCTCCAGAGACTACTATCAGCCCACTAATTACCTTTAAAAATGTGCTTAACATAGAATAGTAACCAGTCAGACATAACATTTCCTGAATTCTCTTGTGCAGATTTCAGTCTCTATATGGAATTTAAGAATGTTAATAAACAGGCAAGTAAAACAATTCTTCATGTATTTACAAAATTCTTAACAAGTAAGAGAACACCGTTTCCAAAACCAAATTAGAACGCACAGTCAAACAGTAACCAATTGTTGATTATTTGCCTTTTACATCCACTGACTAAGTATCTTCACATTTCACTGTTTGGGAAAATTAATATATAATTTAAGACCAAGTAATTATTTTTGATCCAGTTTTACATATATCTAATATTCCTTCAGCTTCATTTCCAATTTTTCTTATTTTGAGATGATAATCTAGGGGAGGTTATTACGGATGAGAATTTCTGTAGATTCTTTTTTTCCCTGTTTACTCAGAAAGATTAGTTTCTAACAAAACCATGGCTCTAATCACAGGATATTATATTGCCACACTGGCTCCTTCCCACAGCCCAGCCTCCCTCACTAATGCACAACCAACCAACCACTGGACTTCAAGAAGCAAAACAGTGACAAAAACCGCACCCAACAGTGATCCGCCAAAGAATGTAATACTATGGCAGAAATTCAATCTTGAAAAGAGGAAAAGTCCTACTGAATGACGGGAAGATTTGGTCAGATGATCATAAAAATGAAACAAAAATTAGTTAATTTTTAAATACTCACTTAATAGACACGTTCTTTGATGTAAAAAGCCTGCCTTTGCCCTGCTACATAGCAGCCTACTCCATACTCTTATCTGGATGTCTGTACGTGTAAGCTATACTATTTTATTTACTTTTCTTTTTTAACAGACTGACTTTCGATTTAGAGCCTTTCTTGATCAGTTCTCATACTGTGAGTCACAAACACAGCTTTGGCTTTAAGCAGTTTTGAGCTTGATATAACACAGGAAATAAAAACAGGATACTGTGTTTTGCAATTAGGTCTACATATTGTCAATGTTTGTAGGAAAATCCCAATGAAAGAGGAAAAAAAAAAAAAACAAAAAAAATCTTTCAAATCCCTGCAGCTTTCTTACAAACAAAATTCCCATGGGTTTAACATCACGCCTGCAGTAGCTTCTTTCAGTGCATATGAGTACACAAGGAATTAATTGGCCCTTTGTGTCTGGGTTCTTCTATGTGCTTTAAATTTTTCAAGTCAGAGCCTAGCAAAACTCAAAATATTACAATTGTGCAATGACTATAATGAAGCAGGACCTGAAATTTCTCTTACTTAATGTACTTCAGCAGGAAGCAAAGTTCCCAACATGAAATGTGAACTAGCTCTTTTAGCACTAAACGCATTTTCAAAGGTATTACTCTGCAGCAATTGTGAAGAAAAACAGCTTAAGAAGCTCTGGTTTGTGGATTCAGATCTAGGACAGAATGTTACATATTCTAATTACATGGGTGACTGTGTTATAAACAAAGAGGTGAAAATCAACGATAAGAGCAAGAATTTAATACATCTTTTTAAAAAAATGGTAGTAACTTATTCAGTTATAAAGGCCTCCTTTTCATCACATATATTAACTGGAAAAAATCAGGCACGATAGAAGATCAATATTATTTTGAGGGATTTACCACAGTAATTTAAATATTAATGCATGGTAAAGACCTCGTAAGAAGAAGATAGTTGTGTAGAAATTTGACGAAACTACTTACAACCAGAAAAATGAGACTGATCAGTTGTACAAGCCAAACTTAACTTTAAGGTTATTTTGAGAGTAACAGATTCAGACTTGTCATAGACCCTGTACATGGAGCTTCATTCAGCCCTAGCTTTGAAGAGGCTTCTGGGTCCAGCACGGAACTAATTTCTTGGGGATTTGGCTGTGATGTTCATAAGCAAATCAAAATATGCCCATTGTCTTATATCCTTATGGCACAAAGCACTTTTTGAAGCTTACGTGAAGCACCATTTAGCACCTACAGGTGATGAAATCTGCCTTGAACAGGTTTTGTATTTAGATGCGGAAGTTTTCTGGGGCTACAATAAATAAGGAACACCGAATTACTCGGGTAAAGCTGCATATAAAGGAAAGTCTGAAATCTAAATCCATCTAAACCTGATGCTGCAAGAAATAGATGATGTCTACACATTATACGGTGGATGATGCAAAGTCACCGTGCTGATTGTGTGAGAAGCTCGGCCAGAGCACAGGCATGGCAGTCGACCAAGTTAATAGACAGTGCCGAGGGACAAGATATAATACCTCAGAGTCAGTGCTGTGTACACTAAGGCTGAAGTCATGTACTGCCAGACACTCAGTGCCTTCTCTACCATGTCATAGCCAAAACAAAGTAAAAAGAAAATGACTCGAGGCTTACTCCCTCAAGTGTGGTGTATGCTCAAGAGTAGGGGAATAAAATCTTCTCTATCAGTTTAAAAAGTCCCCAGCAGTTCTTGGAATTTCTTTCAGCCTTGCTCCTTTCAACACCCATAATCACCCTGATTTCATGGTTAGACCATTTTTATCATCACAGCAGGTTACTGAGTCATGACCTCTTTCAACAGGAGGGGAAAAAGTAATCAGAGTGCCGTGTTTCCTGCTCTTAGCACCAATTCTGTAGGAGTAATGATCTATTAAACAATTTTCACAAGCGTACTAATGTTTTTGACTGCAATGACTCACACAAATCTGTTGTAGGATGTTAAATCATTCCACTGTCTACACTGATGAAGAGGGAGCCAATCAAGATTTTACTGAAACTTGAAAAACATCCATTTTAGAGAGGAAATAAGGCAAATTAAAAAAGAGTATTTTCACAAAAGCAAGTGGCAACATGAGCAAGGTAATTTTACAGGTTCCCGTAGATTGTACAGTGCATCATTTTCAAAGGCAATTCAGAACCAGTCCTGCAGACCTGCATGGTGTGTGGGTAGCTTCACATTTAGGTGTGAGCAAACGTAGGAGCAAGAGACTGGAGGGAACCACTTTGTGCTTGTTTCCCATAAAAACAGGAGGGTGTCCAATAAACAGTCCAAAGAGCTCCACAAAATAAAGATCAAATATAATTTCCCATCATATTTAACAAACCTTAGAACTGTAGAAAAAAGACTAAATGTCACAGTTGTAATACGTCAATGCAACAGAACAGCAGAGATTAAGGATGGCATTACTGGAAGAAGTTCATACTCTGCTTGAATTTGTGATCCAGTATTAGCATATTCAGTGTGCAGAAGCTATGTACTTGACAAAAAAAGATTAAAAAAACAAGCAAGCTTCCAAGAAATGCTCAGATTAAAACCCTTGTGAGACTATCGCTCTTTGAGACTGCAAATGTAGTTTTATGTAAGCCTTCATTCATAAGCAGAAATGCAGTTTTGGAGAACCATGGTGTTAACCTGTTTCAGTTATGAGATAAAATAGCATTGCTGTAAATAATTCTCCACCTTTTCTAGCATAAAGTACATGAATTTTTACTAATGCTCACTATTACTCATATAACAATAGGGTTGAATAATGGATCAAGGTTATACTGGCATTCAAAGATTTATTTCAGCAACCCTCCCCTGTTGATTGCATCAGCTCTTGAAGGACTAAAATTTAACATTTTTATCTTTGTGTTAAAAGTCATAATCCTAGGTAGAAAACACCCACATAAATATTTTCTGATGAAAAATAGGGACAATTGCCAATGGAAACGTTTGTAATAAAGTCAGGAGTGGAGTAACTTGATGTGATTCCTACAATACTGGGAAATTTAGCGAACCTGAAAGCTCCCTCCCATGTTTCCCTCTCCATCCTCAAGCAGCAGAGGCCCTGAACACGACTGAACACTGCTGTTTCACCCTGATGTCACATCAAGAGCAAGGGGCTGCAGAGCAGGACTCAGTATGTGATGATGTTCGGGGAGGTCAGAGCAGGTCAGTTACTATTATCTTCCCCATTGCAAAGCATCACTGGCACCTGGACATAAGATGCTGATATATCTTGGCTGTCTGTGGCTTTTTGCTACTCTCCTAATCAGCACTGTCAGCAGAGCTTCTCCAGATTTAGTTGAGGGCATTAATGCAGTCAGCATAGTAGCAGTGGTATGTGTTTTAACTGGCATCCAGATTAGTTAATGCAGTGATTTATCTGCAGTAGCACTCCAGCTGTTGCTGCCATTCTGAAAGGGGGTTTATTACATGGAGAAAAGCCAACGTGTTTTATCTGATAATTGTGATAGTCTAGTCGAACTAACACGGTCATTTGCTATAGGTCACTTCACAAATAATAATTCCTAATATGATTTTGTGATTGAACCTTGCAGACAAACCAATTAAATACTCAGTTATTTCTGATCCCAGGCCCTTTTTGTTTCACTTCCATGGATGCAGATCCAGCAAAGGCTCACCCTCCTGATGTTGTTGTGTCCAGAGTGACTCCTCAGTCTACCAAACCTTATGGTAACAACAAACATCTCACAGGTCTTCCCTGTACTCATGACTTAGCTCCAGCCAGCCACCTGAAAGCAACTCATTACTTTTGCTATCTTCAATTAAACTATTTACATGCTTCAAATCGCCATTTGGCCCACTAATTTAATTTGCCTTTCTTTGAAAATACCAGAATATATATTAAACCTTACTTGTATAGAAAATGGTATATACAAGGCTTGTTTGGCCCATGTAATCCAATAGGGAGGAGCATATGTTATGAATATTACCAAAAAGCACTCACTTCATTTGGCTTTTGTTGAGAACTTTCACTGTATACCTCAGAGAGTTTACATAATTAGACAGACTAAAAACTTGCTTGGTCTGTTCCTTCTTATTATTAAGTCATTATTTTAGTCCCAAAGGTAGTTGTTTTGAATGCCATTAACTGGATGATATGAATTATTCAAATACTGGCATATTTAGACTGTCATCTCAAGAAGAGGCCTATAATCAATCTCACGTTGTTCAGAGGTTTGTAGCCCTGTAAAATTTCTTCTCATTTACAGAGTATTGATTAAATGGGTATTCACTACCTGCAATTTAAGGTTAGCTGAGAAACATTAAGGTCATTCCCTGTTATTATTAATTCCTTCATATACTCTGAACTTGTGAATACTATTCCTGTCTTTGGCATGTTAATGCCTCTGAGAAAAAGCTTCCTCAAAATGTCTAGAATTTTTCTTAAAATACCAGTCAAAAATGTGTAAATAAAAATCTCAGAGAAAATATATGTATTTCCACTGGTAAAACAGCTTTGATCAGTAGCTCCTAGAGGTCAGAAGAGAGGATGATAGACCAAGGTCACAGACACAAACATGTACTTTTCTTTTAATCCTACATTAAAACTCTCTTCTTTAGGGAATAGAAAGAAATTCAAAAGGTATATTAAAATCACCACAAAAATATACTCAGGGAAAATTCTTAATGTGTTCATTGCAAATAGCAGAGGTACTTTCTGTTGCATCCTTTCCATTTATTTTTAAAGCACTTTGGTAGATGGAGTCTGGCAAAACCTCTGATAACCAGTTCGACCTGCTCTAAAGTCCATCAAGGATAACTGGGAAGAATTCCCACTCTGACTTCACTGGGCTTTGCTTAGGTCCTATGTATCTTCTCAGACCAAGAAATGTTAAGGAAGAAAGAAATGTCCTAGAAAATGACAAGTCTGTTGCCCAGGGAAGAAATTGTCTTCATTAGCTCTGAATATTAAAGTTGAACCTGGCATTACACCCATGAATTGAAAGATGGAAGCTAAAGCAAAACCTGAAATACTGAGGAAGGTGCAGGAGATTAGACTCGCCTGGCACTGTGAGATTTGGGGTTTTGTGATCATTGCACAATCTCAGCTTATTTTAACACACGGAGAAACTGGAGCTTCTTAGCTCCTCCACCAGAATAAACCCAGTAAGTGGTAACAATGCTATCAAAAGGTGCAAAAGTGTGTGTAGAGAGCACTTCTTAACCATAATTCACTTCCTTGTCTTTCTTTTTGTGCAGCTTATCTACAGAAATTAAATGTCATTAACACTGTAAAGGGAGGGGAAGAGTTTACCTGAAGAGTGATTCCACAGGACATGATCAGCATGGGCTGTGCAACGGGTCGACTTCCTTTCCTATGTAATTTTGCCTGTGTTAGCTTTGGGAGATACTGCAAACCCCACCGTTCAAACTGGGTCTGTATTTTTTGCAAGGAGACCAGGATGATCAAGTGACACAGTAGACCTGTGTATGCAGACCCTCCAGTGAGTAACCACTTCTCATGCTGCTACGCTTTAGCTACCTGTCTTCATCCAGTAACTAAACGCAGATCAGTAAGAGAATACAGACCATAAAATACACAACTTTACCCTCTTCCTTCCTTGTGAAGGTAACCCTAATCATCATATGCCTACTTTAAACTTTCTTTTCCAATGAGCCTAGAGGCCACTGCTGGCTTTATGCTGCGTATCATGCTGACTTTTTGCTCTTCCCATATACCTGTGGGCATCCTGTCTAGTTAGTGCAGAGTCTGTTTAGTTGTCAGTTTTACAGAGAACCCAAAGCACATTAAAGTTCCAGCTGTAACTAGGACTTCTGATTGATCTCCTAATGCTGCTGATAATTAGGGCAACTGTTAGACTGCAAATGGTAAAACAGGAGTACGTGAAAGCAATCCTTTCCACATAGAATCATAGAATCATCCAGGCTGGAAGAGATTTCCAGTGTTCCAGTGTTCCATCACCCTCAGAAGAAAGAACTCGTTCCTAATATCTAATCTAAATCTGCTCTTCTCCAACTTAAATCCATTGCTCCTCGTCCTGTCACTGCAGACCTTTTTAAACAGACTCTCCCCAGCCTTCCTGTAGCCCCCTTCAGGTACTGCTCTTAGGTCTCCTTGGAGCCTCCTCTTCTCCAGGCTGAACAGCCCCACCTCCCTCAGCCTGTCCTCACAGCAGAGGTGCTCCAGCCCCCTAATCATCTTTGTGGCCCTCCTTTGGACCCATGCCACCAGGTCCATGTCCTTCCTATACTGAAGGCTCCAGACCTGCACACAGGACTTCAGGTGAGGTCTCACCAGAGCAGAGGAAAATGGCAGAATCACCTCTCTGGAACTGCTAGCACAGCAGCTATGTTGTGATCTTTGAGAACAATCTGTTAGTGGCTATGAGACTGGTTGTGTGGGGAGAGAGGCTAAAGTTTTAGATGGGCACGAGCAAAGAGGTAGATTAGTAAGCACACAAAGGACAGATGGCTTTGAGACTGCTGCAAAGAATGTGCCACTCAAATTACCTCTCCACCAACAGATGGTTGAATCAAAACAATCACACTTATATTTTTCATTATCTCTCAAAATTAATCAATAGAGAAAAAAATACACATAAACACAAAAAGTTACCCTTCTGTGAGAACTTCCATTCATTTTAATTATCTCTTCATTTTTCCTCAACGTACTTTTTTCTTTTACAAAAGTTGACAAGCAATGGACTAGATTAAAAACATTAAAAGTTGCTTGGTTTTGCGATAGACAAAGAAAGCCTCCTCAAAATCTGAAAAGTCTCATTGAAAGACTCAAGACTTGACCTATGTCTCTTTATTTTTAACCACTCATGGAATAAGAAGATTTTAAGAGTGCATGAATAAAATACACTCCTATTTCTCAGTCCACAGAATTGATGATCCACTGAAATTAGAAAGTCTTTGAGATGATAAACACATATGAGTATTTCAAGGGAAGGTCAAGGAGTATGAGTCTGCTTGTTTTCTGCTGTACTACCACGCTGCTGTTTGCTTCCTGTGTTTCCAACAGCCTACATAAATGGTAATTTTTTGCCACCAGCTGTAAAATCAGAGAGAAGTAGGCAGGTGCAGCCAAGGACAACACACCTGCTTCTCTGCAGCTAGAGCTGTACTTCTATCTTCACCCTGCAGATTGCTCTTCGCAGCTGTGACCTACCTATACGCATATGAACTCGACACAGGTGTCCTGTTCTGGGTCCATCAAGACAGAGGTAAGTGTGTCACTGTGTCACACACAAAAAAATAAATAAAAATCTCAGTACATCAGCATGTTAGTTTATTTTTTCTTGAACTTTTTTTCCCTGAACCTTATCTGTAATGAAGTAACTTGAAACAGCTTTTTTTTTTCTAGAAGTCAAGCCTAGCAGAAGAGTAACTGTAAGTGAGGATCATTTGTTTTGTCAGTTTTGAAAGTGTTTACAACAAAAAATATGACTTGTTTGACTATCATACATCAGCATCATACCATCTTATGGATTTAGATGCTGTCCTCCCCACAGGAGGATTCTGATGCCCGTACATCATTCCATTATGGGTGGTAAGCCACCACATGGGCGTTGAAGCATCTCCACATGCCACTTATTGTCGGCACAAGAAACCAGACGGACACACATTTGCTCACATTTGTGTGCTCACTTGCTGGTTTGATTACTTTAGTATCAGGTTGATAAATACGAAAAACCATTAAACCAAAATAGACCATGTTACAGATGCACAAAACAGTGTGTTTAGAAGTAGTGTTACTTCAGTCGTTCAGCTACTTTACACGGAGTAATTAAAGAAAGCTGGCATGCGGGTTGACAGAGCATGTTATGGATAGTGTTTATAACTGCGTCAAGTTTCTGTTGCCGTGGGGATGCTAACTCTGAACTCACTGCTTTTGTGTATCTGAAATCTCAATCAAAAGTTGTTTGAATATGTCTGTGTGTGGGTGTTTGCATCTACAAAGAATCAAACTAGGAGATATAAGACAATATCAAACAGATATCAAGTTACAGGACACAAGGGAGTATCTGGATGATTATACTAAGAAGTAGGCTGACGGTCCTTTTGTTTTCTTGTCTGTTTTGAGTACATAAATTATATAGAATCATAGAATCATAGAATGGTTAGAGTTGGAAGGGACCTTAGGGATCATCAAGTTCCAACCCCCCTGCCATGGGCAGGGACACCTCTCCCTAGAGCAGGTTGCTCAAAGCCCCATCCAACCTGGCCTTAAACACTTCCAGGGATGGGGCATCAACAACTTCCCTGGGCAACCTGTTCCAGTGCCTCACCACCCTCACAGGAAAGAACTTCTTCCTAATATCTAATCTAAATCTCCCCTCTTCCAATTTAAAACCATTACCCCTTGTCCTGTCACTAGACTTCCTGACAAAGAGTCCCTCCCCAGCTCTTCTGTAGGCTCCCTTCAGATCCTGGAAGGCTGCTCTCAGGTCTCCCCGGAGCCTTCTCTTCTCCAGGCTGAACAGTCCCAGCTCTCTCAGCCTGTCCTCATAGGAGAGGTGCTCCATCCCTCTAATCATCTTGGTGGCCCTGCGCTGGACCTGTTCCAACAGTTCGATGTCCTTTCTATGTTGAGGACTCCAGAACTGGACACAGTACTCCAGGTGGGGTCTCACAAGCGCAGAGTAGAGGGGGAGAATCACCTCCCGTGACCTGCTGCTCACACTTCTTTTGATGCAACCCAGGATACGGTTGGCTTTCTGGGCTGCCAGCGCGCACTGCCGGCTCATGTTGAGCTTCTCATCCATGAGCACTCCCAAGTCCTTCTCCTCAGGGCTGCTCTCCAGCCATTCTCTGCCCAACCTGTATTTGTGCCTGGGATTGCCACGTCCCAGGTGTAGGACTCTGCACTTGGCTTGGTTGAACTTCATGCCATTTGCATTAGCCCACCTCTCAAGCCTGTCCAGGTCCCTCTGGATGGCATCCCTTCCCTCCAGCGTGTCAACCGCGCCACCGAGCTTGGTGTCATCGGCAAACTTGCTGAGGGTGCACTCTATCCCACTGTCCATGTCTCCAACAAAGATGTTAAATAGTACTGGTCACCTGTGAGCTAAATGTATAGAAGACAAGGGAGAAATGTAACTGGAGGATATTTGCGCTGAATTCACTGAAATCAGTGAATCAGTGAATTCACAGCAGACTTTGACCAGCTGAAGTTCTCTTCTAATTCCTGCAGTTCAAAGGTCCTGTGTGGAATAGTTGTGAGAGAATTCAACTGGACTTTTGTTGTTAGTTTCTGATCTCCCCTGCCAATGGATTTCAGGCACTTGCTGCCACTTGTCAATGCCCCTCAAGGAAATTCTGCTATGATATTAAGTCAAATTTTGAATTACTGGCAAAAAATAATGCAGAGATTTAATAGTTTTTTTCAGCATTTAATTTAGCAGATTAAGTCTTCCTATATGGTTCAAGTCACCTTCCGTGACGACTCTGAGATTGTTTTTCATAAGGTTCCCTTGGCCACATTATAATAAGTTGAGAGCTATATTAAGTAATATTAAATATTTAATCTATGATGACAGGTATTTTTGGAAGCTGGTACAACAGTACTCATGAATGAGGAAATGAACTTCAACAAAATGAATGGTTTGACAGATGGTAGTTTGCTTAGAGCTCTTACTAACAGATGTTTGAATGAATGTTCTGTAAGACCTCTGTGTATTTTGGGTTTTAACATTTTATTAGCAAATAGCTATCACCTGGTGTATACTTGCTCTTTGGAAGTTCTTGATGTGGAAGCTGATATTTCTTTTTTTCCCTTGCCTTTCTTGGAGAAGAATTCCAAACACTTTATTGATTCCTGCTTGGGGAATGATAGAACTTATGTGTACATTTTTTATGTGTCACAGTGTTTATGATTAGGTTCGTGACATTCACAGACACACAATTAACTATGACAGTATTAGGGATCACAAGCTGCTGGAATGTGAAGTCAGAGAATCAGAGACAAGTGTGTAAAAAGGGAAAAAAAAAGCTAACTACAAATTAAACCATAATTAAACCACACTAGAATTTAGATTCTCTCAACGAAGTATCTTAGTCATTCTGCTGACCAATTCTTGTCTTACTCCACTGAATTTAAACTATTGTAAGGTAAACATCATATCCAAGAAGATATCAACATACTATTTAGTTCTCAAATACATTTTTTGTGAATGCCAAATATGAGCCATTCTTAAGGAAGACTCTTGTGCTTCATTTTGTCTGGGTGAGCACGGCCAACACCCATGCAGAATGCAGGGTGCAGAGCACATCCTTCAAGGCACCAGATATTGTCACACATTTCATGGGATGCCCAACTTATTGGTCCCTAATTCATCACTCTTATTTCTGCTGCAGGAACAAGCTTTATGGCAACTAGATTTTTTCTGACTCTAACTGAAACTACTCAATTGTACAATTTTATGTTACAGAGGAGGCTGGGAAAATTTTACCTTGAATCTGCTGGGGTGGATTCCTTTCTGCCACAGGTGGCCTTTTTTATTAAGAGATTCTAAATGGAGACTCTCTACTCAGAGCTTCAAGAAATATAATGAAGAATTTTTTTTTAGAACAATCTTTTAGTGCAAAGTTATTAAAAAAGAAAAAAAAAAATATTACTTTTGTGAAAGCACCTGCAGTGAGAAGGTAAAAGTAAAAGGGGGGGTTGGTCTCTTTTCCCAAGTAATAGGTGATAGGTGAAAAGGAATCAGCCTCAGTTTGTAGTGGGGGAGCTTTAGTGTGGATATTAGGAAAAACTTCTTCACTGAAGGGGTTGTCAAGTACTGGAACAGGTTGCCCAGGGAAGAGGTTGAGTCACCATCCCTGGAAGTATTTAAAAGATGTGTAGATGTGGTGCTGAGGGGCATGGTTTAGTAGTGGACTTGGCAGTGCTAGGTTACCAGTTGGATTCAATGATCTTAAAGATTTCTTCCAACCATAACAATTCTATGATTCTAAATAAACAAACGTGTTTTAAGTTAGACTAGAACACTAATATATTCAAATTAACGATGAGGATTTGGGTGTCTTTTCCATCAAACTGCTGTATATCAATATATGGAGTTTCACCTGAACTTTGGCATATAGTTTCAGAAAACCCATTTACAGAAGAATTTAAAAAATGCTAGAATTGGAATGCTCTTTTCATATATTCTGAATAAGGCTGCTAGCTTTTTCATTTTTAAATCACATTTGACATTCAAAAATTGACCCCCAAAATGAATAAAAATATGAAATAGAGCTGGAAAAGAGATGAAATATTTGAAGAGTGGACCCCCCAGACCTCCTATATTTCAGATAATTTTGTATGCAGAAAAAACGAGGAGGAAAAAGCTAACTAATCAACCTGAACCACTTTTTGATTCTGTAACTAAACTGAGCAGTCCAGCGGTTTCGCAAATGAATCTTTCTCCCTCTCACAATAAAAAAATTAAATATTTGAGTATTTTATTTAAAAGCCAATTGGTAGCCATACTGTAGAAATGGTCCCTGCTGTTGTAACAAGAAATAACAAAATAGCTTTTTTTATTCTTCTATTTAATAACCTGCACTTATATACAACAGTTTCCAGCAACAGTTAAGGTGTTCAGTCATAGTTCGTACACAGTGGTAATTAGTTCATCTTCCTAATATTCTCCAAATCTAAATACGCCCAAATCTCCTCTTGATGACTGTGGATTAATACTGACCTTGTAAAAAAATCCCCGTCTAGACCACAAAGCACTTTAAAAATTGCTGGTAGTCTCCTGCAGACCACTGAAATTATTGCATCATCCCTAACAGGAATCTTCTTCACAATCACACTGAGGAGACACGCAGAAATTAAGGGATCTCTTGTTCTCAGATGTCAAAGCTCAGCCATAGTGCAACAGCAGCAGCAGCTGCATGGGAACCAGCAGGCATTGATCTTTCCATTCCTTGCTTAATTGACTGGCCACAGGCAGGACCAGAAAATCAAATTTGCCCTATTCTTTCCTTAATCAAAACTTTCCCTGACCCCTTCAACTGTGTCAATCTTTACTCTGTACCAGACCTTGCTGCATACCCAGATTTTTGCCTTAAATCTGGTATCGCTTACCCTGTATCTATGCTATGTCTTTACCCACCTTCTTGCTTCATTCTGAAACTGTGATGTGTTTCTGAGGTTGATATTCTTAGAGTCCCTCGTGCACTGACCATCCAACCCAGCCCAGCCTGTCCTGTGATGCAGGGGCAACAAACACTGAAGCTCTGCTGTGACCTCCTTCTATACTCCAGCCTCCCTGATGTAGGTGGTATAAATATTTCTGTTGTTTGGTAAATTAACATTTTGGAGGGTTCATCTGTGGACTGAGAAACCATTGGACTGTATTATTTGCAGGACGAAAAAATTGCACCTGCTCTAAAAGTCTAAAGAAGCAAGATTATTATCTTACAGGAGGATATTCACCTACCTTGCTCTCTCGCCCCTATGACAGCATCCTTCTGCCAAAGTTATTGACACATTTTAATGGCAAACTTAGAATTTTGGTACTGTAAATCAGTCCTTACATTGCTAGTGATAAAATTTGTTCTATCCTGTCTTACAGTATTCTTCATGACATTCCATTTTATGCATTTTTGGCATATCCACTGTGCCTGAAGTCTTTGTGTGTAACAGGAATAATAACTACACCGATATAAAAAAGGATAATATTTTATGGAAGGAAAGGGAAAACAGCCATGAATAGAGAAAAATTGGTTTAGAAATATTCATTTTGAGTAGTGAAAATAGGAGAGAAAAAGAAATATCTAAGGGAATAGACATGGATCCCTATGTTAGAAATCACTAGGGAGGAATAACATTTAGAAGGTCTTACTAGCAGGTTTGCATTAGAGATTAACCATTATTTTGGCTTTAGATATGGTTAGAGAGGGAATAGAAGCAACAATCCTGACCATGGCAGTGTTTATTCTGGTCCACACTGCCTTGAGAAAAAATAGATATGAATAAAAAAATACAGATACGAGCAAGGAGGGAGTGGAGATGAATTGGAATGAAGGTAAAAAGGAACAGCCTACATTGCAGCTGTGAATGCAAAGGCACAGAACAGAGAAATCAGTGCTCTTTTAAAAAAAGGGTTTTGACAAAGAAGTAAAAGTGACCACTTTGGTTATATCTCATGAATAATTAATGAACGATAGAAGTGTAGGATTTTTTTTTCTCATTGTATTTGGAGGCATTGCAAGTTAGTGTCACCAACATAGTGGCAAACAGTATACACAGGTGCTATTTTATCACAGCCAACTATGAGGAGAAACAGAGGTCAGCAGAACTTTAAAAGGGAGATATGACTTACGCTGACTTTAATTTGTTTTCAAAAACATGGTCACTGACCCTTTAAATCACAAGCCAATTACAAGCATTGTAGTGCCATTACTAATTACATGCTGAGAGTGTAAATTTAAAATGGCAATTTCAATTTTCAGTTCATTGGGAGAATGCAGGAAAATGAAATTGCATACTAATTAGTTCATGTGTGTCAGACACCTGAAAGATTAGAGAAAAAAACTCTGCACTCATTTCAAGTGAGTTATAAGCAAAGCACTCAAACCTTTCATTTGCCAAGCTGCATATAAATAAAGAAATTAAATGACAAAGAAAATTGATAACGATGGAAGAAGGCAGAAATAGCTACAGGCTTGTATGTATGTATTCTCTGGGGGACTTTGAGAATTATATACAGTTTTATTTAGAATTTATCTAGTATTAGAAACTTTAAGAGATTAACAGGCTACTTCTTCAGGTTCACTGCACAAAATGCTAATTTACATGTCCTAAAAATGGAGTTTCTGGTTTTGTAACTTTCCACTTAATCTCTGCCAAACATCCACAGTTTTTCAGAAGCCATCTTCTGGACCAGCTGCTTCGTCACTCAGACCGGCATGTGAAAGGTTCCATATACAAATCCCTCACATGAAGATCTGGGGAGAAGACGACGATATGATAAAGAATATAAAAACTAAGAGCAGGCTGTTGTTAGAGGGAACATTTCTTCTATTAGACTGAAAGGAAGGTGGACAGAAACTTAGCACAACTCAGAGTGAGCTAACATTTTGTAACCTCCTGAATGCTTATGTAGTATTTCCCTGGCCATTACAGAAGCTGTACAAAAAAAAAAAAAAAAGATATGGGATTTCTGTTTCTCCTCGTCTCTCAACAGAAACTGTTCACCCATATAAGGGTCAGGCAGTGTCTGTCTCTTAAGAGTGTATTTCATGCTTGAAGAACAAGACAGTGCTCTGATGTAAAGAACTACTGTACAGAACACAAAATGTCAGTTTGTGGAGGTCTGTATCCTTGCCAAATCAAAACAGGGTTTCTGCAGAAGACTGAAAAGTATTTTTTCTCTACAAGTATCATCTCTCTGACAAAATTAGCTTGTCCGTTCCCAGGTGTTTTAAGGAGAAAAGTCTTCAGAAAAGGGGGAAAAAATTCTCTCAAGGATTAAACTTTGAGTTTAAATTATAAAGCTTTACTCTGAAATAAAAAGAAAAACAAAATACTTGGCAAGTTATAGACCTAAGTTAATTTTTAAAGAAAAATGAGACGAAAAAGAAGAGAATGCTAGGTGCTTAGTACACATTAATCATAAAACTTAATTAGCTTCTAAAAAGTCTTTTCATACTCTGGCTGTTAAAATTAGAGAATAACCTGCATGGGATTGGCACTACCTAGATTGGGTCATTAACTCCAGAAAAAGAACAAATTGTTCAAACCCGACACCTTGGGCTGAGATTTTAGAGACATTTTCTCCATTGGACCAACCTTCCTTCTAGGTAAGAGCAAAGGGAAGACTTCCCTGGGAGAAAACTCTACGGTAAACATACCTCTGGTCTGGGTAGAAACCTCCATAGTTGCCTGACAGCCACCTCCACAGTGAGTGGTGGCTTTGCCAAGTAGAAATGTGGAAGGGACAGACCATTAGTTATCCCCATCCAGTCCATCTCTTAGTAAAGATGTGTGTCTTGGGAGCCAGTGCTAAATGAATTGGCTTTTTTTTTTTTTTTTTCCTGCAGCTCATTTAATAAAGTCCACCCTCTAAAGCAGCCCAAAACCTACTGTAACACTAACTTTTTCTTTATCTGTTAGAGTTAGATCAGTTTTCTACTCCTGTGAAAATAATTCTACTCAAGTCCCTTAGCGTTACTCTTTCCAGTTCTTTTTCAATTTATAAATTTTACAGACGCCCTAACCCCTCTGGTCTTTACAGAAGAAAACCGACTTAAGATACATTGAAGGGCCTTTGTGTTTTTACTCTGTGGTGAATAGCAAACAGTAACACTGGCTTCATTTTTCAGAACTGACAAAATCCAGCACTCTCCCCACACCAGCTTCAGAAGACTTCATCAAAAATGCTTTGTGCCTGCTCTCCAGACAAGAAAAATGAACAGGTAATCCTGTACACTTTTTTCCCCCAAACATCTGGGAAAATTCACAAATGATAGTCAGTATGAAAACCTGAATATGAAGAAAAATTATACCGTGTACATGAAGGTAACTTCAAGAAGAGTGCCCCTGATGCTCAAGGGGCTTATGGACAGTTCACCTTAGGGTTACTAGAAATGATGCTTGGGTACCACCTTCTGCTACTCCTGTGGTGGGTTCACTGGGAAAGAAGAACCCTCTTCAGGTATTGATTTTAATGAGTAGTAAAAAAGTATTTTTGCATAAATATCTAACATCACCTTTATTAACTAGCAGCTGAAAATGCCACAGCTAAGCCCAATTCACATATCATGAAAGGAAAACACCGTAAATGCAAAGAGCTACAGGAATCACTAGATAATAATTGCCTTCATTAAAATACAGCCACAGGACTTCATATTCACTGCTTCATGACTTTTACTGAAGTCATTTGCTAGGTGCAGAAAATCCAGTCCACAAAGAGGGCACTGCCATATGAATTACTCTAGCAATAACATCCTTGAGTGGAAATGAAAAAAATGTGTCTTTTCAGCCCCATGGATGTGGTTGAACTAACAGCTATTTCAGCCTTAATTGAAACAGTTCTTGTTACTTCCAGCATGATGCACCAACGCTTACCCTGTGTGCCCAGAGCAGCTCAGTATAGAGGACAAACTATTCCTGCAGGCTCTGGTATGGCCAAAATCACATTAAAGCACTCTAGGACAATGCCCAAGGAAGGCTGCATATGTCAAAGTATCTCTACCTTGAGATATTGCCGTGAAATGCTACTAAGGACCTAACAAGCATATGTAACATATGTGGAAAGCAGCTTCCTTGTAAAGAGTCTTTACAAATTTGCTTCCATGGTTTAGAGCCACAATGGAACATATGCACACGTTTTTCAAATAAAAAGATTCGTGCATTTGTAAAGTCAAGATTATTGGTGTTTTGCAACCAAATAGTCCTTTTTAGTCTGGTCTGTGTTTCTGACAGTGAGTAAGAATCTAGCTGCTAGTTTACCACTTGTCTTCATCAGTTTCTTAAGTGACTCTGGCAATTGAATCAAGAAGATTTTTTCCCTCCTCAGCTCCATCTGTTACCTGAATCCATGGCCATCTGTCATTTTCTGCAGCAGTCCAAGCATTCACAAGACCCTTCTTATTAAGTCGTGCATAGTACGGATACCATTTCTGGAGTCCAAAAAGGGCTCGATGAGTGGATGATGCAGTAATTTGTTGGTTTGACACAATTCCTCCTTCTATCCCTAGTGGGCCAGAGCATCCTGAGAATGGAAACAAGAAGAGAAATTATTGCAACTGAAATGATCAACGCTTCTGAGTCCCAAGTGGCTGTAATTGCAAATAGCATACAAATAGGTCCCAAATGTCACATCAAATACTTTATTAGAAGAGATTTATAGCACTTGAGTAGCATCTTCCTTTTGCAAAAATAAATAAATAAAACCCCTAGAAAAATATTGCTTGTAAATAACTATTCCCATTGCAAAATTAATGAAATAGATTAAGCTTTCAATTTCTTTTAACTCATTCTATCTGAAGAATTGTGATTTGGGTTTTACAAGGAGAGAAAATGATCCTTAGAGTCAAATATTGAAAAAATTGCTAAAAGCAAATTTAAAATTCTGTAATTACAGCAAAGTTCTGTATTGCTGCTCTTGACATAGAGGTTAGCATTTAGTGAATACACTACATACTGTTAATGCAGTTATCTTTAGACATATGAAACTAGACCAATTATGTTGTTCAGCTATATTAAAAGTAATTAAAGATCTTCTACATCTAACCAGCAAAGCACAACGTAAGTATTTAACTGAAATGTTCAAAAGCTAATAATTTTGTGTGGTATTCATGATTAATTTATATACCTGAAATACTTCTAATCTTTTTTAAAGAAAAGATATTTCTGCATACATTGTTTTCTGAAGCCACCCCTTCTGGGTATCAGAAGAAGAGAATTCAGTCAGCACTTCAATAAATGTTTTAAAATTCATTATATGCAAATGATTGGCAACCTACCTGCTATAATACGATTTTTTTTTTCCTCAAACTTGATGCAGAGTATAAAGATAAACTAATTTCAACAACTGCTGTAGCAATTGATCTTGCCCAGTTGCCCAAAAGATCTGCTGTGTGGGTCAACTGCACTCCAGCAGTTTCGAACTCAACAGGGCAGAGCAGATGTTAACTTATACTCTAGCTTTTCTCAGAAGCCCTGCAGCATTTCACCTTAAATAGTACCCAAGAATGAACTCTGAAATGGTGCCGCTATGATATCCTTACACCATCTGGGCAGAAAGTCACAAATAATTTAATTCCTCGTTAATTTAAAGGTACAGAGAAGAAAATGTGACCTGTGCAATTTGCTCCTTTTGGCAGAAGCTGAGGCAGGGAGACAGTGCTGGGAGTCAATGGCAATACAATACCTGGGAACTGTCTGCCACTGATAATGGAGAAAAATACAAATGAAATTCCGTGCTTAAGTTGATTATGGAGCAAGGGCCATGGGCAAGTACGTGGTTGTGCTCTGAAAAGATAACCCCAAACCCCCACACAGGTGGGGTTCCTAATGTGTTATTTCTTAAATGAAAAACCTGGTTTACTTTCCAGATACGTTTAAGTGAAATCCTGGCCCCACCGAAATTAATGACTGACTTGCACCATATGATAATTTCATCCACATTTTTAACAGTCCACAAGGCTCAGCTGGCATCTAAAGTCCCAGTTCTACTATTCTGTGTCATACATCACCCAGAAAGAAAAGCAGTGCATTCAGCACTTGACTTATAACTCTGTTGATGGTGTACAAAATATAACAAAATGCATCTCTCTCCTGCTGCTGCGCCAGACGCATAGTAGTGCTGGAAGAAAACAAATTCTTTGTCACCAGCACAGGCAGGCATAAGATGTATTCAAAAAACCCACGTATGTTGGAAAAGTGTCATTTTACACTGTGTTATCATGCATCACTTAAAAACAGAAAGACCTATTCAAATCTAGCTCTGTTTCTGAAATCTTTTCATCTAATCAGAATTTTGGTGTATAAACTGCCATATCTTCTTGAAAGTCAGAGGTAAACTACTCCACTTTCCTAAGAAAATTGCATCTTGTTCAAAATTTTATTAAATTTATTTATGAAATATCTTTACCATTTCGTGATGGGAAAGAAACCGCGTACAGATGTGTCTGTATGTATGTGTAATGTGCAAACATACACATGTGCATACAGGACTGATTCCTGCTTATCATGAAATTAAACACCCCTAACAGCTGGTATATTCGGCATATATATCCTCCTCTCATGGTGAGGACCACAGGGATGAGGACACCAGCCAGCCCTGCTAGAGTTATTCAGCATCCTAACAGGAAAAATGTGTGCACAAGCACAGGGCCCACGGTCACTTTTGAGTGGGGTCAAAAATAAAGGTATTGGTGTTCGCAGATCATCTTCAAAAGAGGAACATGTATTAGATGCCAATACTTGTGGTCTCACCTATAGACATCCCAGCTTTGGCAGACTTGGAAGAAATATGGATGTCCTTTTTTTTTTTTTTTTTTTTTTTTGCTTATCAGCCTCTGTTTAAGGTGCAGAAAGTTTTGAATTGTAGAAAGTTTTGATTTGAAGGCATGTTTGTTTTCATGCTTGAGAAGCATTAAAAAGGTATTTGAAATATGTCTGAATATCTTAGAAGAGAAAGGAGACTTTTCCTTTCTAAATTGAAGGCAGTTAAATCACCAAGTACAGCACTTAACTCTACTTTGTCAGCTCTGACCATATATAGTCAGAAGTGTTCACCTTCCTTAGCTTTAGGAGGATTATTCCTGAAATCCAAAGCAAATCTCTACCTTCAGGGAATACATACTTCATTGTTCAAACCTCTTATTTTAATTGCAGTTCCAGTCTTGATTTGTCACATTTGTCATTTTTTCAATGTGAGTTAAACACAAAATTTAGCATTCCTAAAAAAACAGAACTACCACATTAGAGATACTTTCTGCTTCGGTGTTCAGTTCAATCATAACAACATGAGATGTGTAGGAAATATGAGGCTGGATAACTATTTCTAAACAATATTAGCCTTACAATGTAATACCTACATACCCACCACTAAGATCTGTCTTTGGAGGACCATCTTGTTTCTCCGCCTTGAAGGACATCAGATAATTCTCATGAGGTGGGAAGCTTGGACTAAGATAAAGCTTAATGCTGCGCAAGACCAAACAGGTTTTTTTCAGGTCCAGACCACAGAACTTGCAATGCAATCCTGCTCTGACCATAGTAGTGCTGATGAATTGTGAAATTCACCTGGTAAATGGGTCCTGAGGAAGCCCATCCAGAGCTATCTCTTCCTGAGACTTAAGATACCTCCACATGCACCATGAAAGGTTTTTTTGACTAGTCTTACTTTGAACTTGACTGCACTGAATTTATCCTTCTGCTTCGTAGTCAGGTCAATGCTTATTTCAAGACATTTTAAAAACTCCTCAGCCCATTTTAATAATGCTAAGATGATTTCTTAAATTATCAGAACATTTCGGTACTTAGGTATTTACTGAACAGCAAGGACTTCAGCAGAGGTTTTGCTAAGTGAGTAAGCTACTTCCACTGTTAAAACTGCCCAGTTACCCACTCCTAGGTCTTTGTTTTTAATCAGACATTATTCTACAAGAAAACCTATCAATTTACTTTCTTTCATCAGTTGAAAGAAAATAGTTGAACACATTTTTGGATAGTCAAATGCCACACAGCAAATGGACTTCCCTTAGCCATATGCTCATTAGTTTCTTCCAAATACTCCAATAGATTTGTGAGTCATGCTTTCTCCTTACAGAAGCTCTAACAGGGCTATTACTTTCCAAATTCTCAAGAAATTTACTTTGCCTGAAAACTCTCAGCTGAATGACCTACCTCTGGCTCCATCAAATAGATTATATCAGTAGAGGTATGATCACAGAAAGTATATAATATAATAATACAAAAAGTATATAAAGTATAATTCTGCATAAGATATTCAATTTGAGACACAAATAATACTATCCTTCAAGTTAAGATATCAATTATTTCTTTTAGCACTTAAGGGCTGTGATATGCCATTGCCTACTAACAATGGAGGAAATAAGCAAATTCTGTTTTTGGAGATTGTCTTTTAAATAAAACTGAGATACATATTTTGCATAACAATTGCAAGCTGAATTATATTTTGTTGTTAAACATCTGCTTCTATTAAGTCCACAGCTCATTTAACAAAAATCATGACAGCTTGGGAAACTGCAGATTCCAAGGGAGTAATACTATCACTACAATGACTTTGTACAATTCAGTCTGTTCAATGTCAGCCATTAAATAGAATACTGTGGGGTTGTTTTTTTAGTTAATGCTGGAACATTGGGGTATGACAATCAGCAATTAAAAAGCTGCTTGATAGGTTCATGATATAGATTCACAGGGAAGATTTTGTCATCTGGAGCTGTTATTTTAGTGACATTAAATAGCAAAATACTAACTCAAGCAATATTGGTTTTAATCCTACAGTGGCAATTGGTGTGCACTAAATAAAATGCTATTGACTCTTCTCTTTTTCTCATCAAACACTATTTCCATGTTGATCCCAATTATCCATGCAGATGACAGAATGCAAAGGTGTACCAACAAGCTATGTGACTGTGAATGGATCCAGCCAAGGATCCATGGGAAAAGTGAACCACATATGAAAAGTGAAGGATTAATTTCTATCTTCTTGGTTCTCCTAAGAATGCCCAGCTACCCACAAGAAGATGGCATGCTTATAAAACTGCCTTGAAGCCTTTTTTTTGCAACTGCAAACTTAACTAAGTCTGAAACATTATGTACCATTTTGTACCACAAAGCAAGTGATCATTTGTGCAGATTTTACCTGGGAATCAAATAGCTCCTCAGACAAAAGATGACTTCTGCATTTCCACCCTAATCTCTTACAACAAAAAACCCTCCAGCTGAACAAAAGCATTTGTACAAAAGGAAAAAAAAGAACATGACAGTTTACTGTGTTTTACACTGATACCTCTTCTGAGGTAAATTAGAATAGCAAAAAATGTCACCAATTCCACCTCTTAACAGGGGGAAGACAAAGCATTTTAAGATAAAGAATTACTCCAGTAGGAGACAATAAGCAGAAAGCACTGGGTAAACATGTTACTTGAGTATATTCAATTTGGACTTCTACATTTATGTCAGTCGACATATTAAGCAAAACCTCCAAATGGTTTAAAAATTGGTTGAAAATGTGAAGATTATGCCTCTACAAACAGAAGAAAAAGATTTCTTGTTATTGGCGGTGAAACATGCCTGATTTTGCAGCATGAATATGTAGTTTCATTTCCTCTGTTGGTTTGTCTCTAGCTAACGTCATCAAAACAAACAGATGCAAAATTGAAGGCATATAGAAAACAAATCTGCTTTAGACATCTGCAATCCTGCTTTTCTCCAAGAACCTTGTTTCCTGGAACGAAATTGCTCTGGCTGTGCTTAGCATCGCACGGTAATTGGGCTGAACACAAAACCTGACAATGGGATTACAGATGCCCTCTGATATAGTAGTAATTAATGCTGCTCCCCAACATGCGATCTAGGCTTCAGCCTCCTATTTCCTCTTCTTGTGTCTCCTGCCACCCACACCTCCTTGCCCAGTTTGTTCTGTCAGGGGTAGCTCTCTTCAATGAATTTGTGTCTATAGGAGCTGGTTAGATGGAGATGGACAATCATTTAGCAGTCTGCTATTGAAGTGCCCATCTGTATGCAATGTATGAAACAGCGGTCTTGTCAGGGTTGTTTTTTCACAACCATGACACAAAGATGCTAAAATTTGCTTTATAAATACTACCTTTTTAATAATAATTTTATATTTTTAAATAATTTTATAATAATAATAATAATAATAATAACAACTTATAATAATTTTNTGGAGACAACAGCTCAGACACCAAAAGCAGATTATGTCTTTTTTTCCTGCAGTGCTGTGTCTGAAATGGAGGGTTGTTATTCAGGACTAATTTGCTTAGTTCTAGTTTGGCAATTTCTCCATTCTGCTCTTTGAGAAGAATGGCTAGGATTGTAAATTCCCCAGGAAAAGCACAGGGAACTGCAATATACAGTGCAGCTGAAGAGAGGACCTATCCGACAGGAATAAAATTAAAGGAAGATATAAATTATGATTTAGGAAATCCATAACCTGAAGATTGCTGCAAGCTGGGAGAACCATCACTTAGTGCTTGTGCCTTTTCTTGCACTTGTTCATTAAGATTTCACCTTGGATCATTGTCTGAGGAAGGACTGTTGAACTGTCTTCAGATCAAGCATGGTTATTCTTATGCTCTTAAAATGGTACATCTGAAATCTCGCATCTGATAAGCTGTAACCAGAAAAAAAAAAAACTTTCTCATGTTGCTTCGTGAAGTGACTGTCGCTGCTATGTTTGTGCTAAACTCCATCCCATTAATGTTACTAAGAGCATTTCATAGGCACATTCAAAATTATTTTAATGGAACTGGCCTGGGAGGAAGACTTCCAGAATGAAGACACAGTCTGTGGATCCCTATCAGAGAAAACCACTGCTTCAAATAATCTGGAAAAGTCTTTATCCCAAGATCTGTCAACTACATTGTGGCCATGCCATTCCAGACAGATGTTTGTTGAATGCTTTTTTTCAAAATCTCCAGTGGTGAAGATGCAACAATTCCGTTTGGTGTTTGATTGAAGTCCTACTTGAGTCTTTCTTATTCCAGTTATTGTTTCTTGTCCTGATTCTATGAGTGTGGACAACAATGTCTGCTTTTTAGCTCAGCTTTTAGTGCATTTGTCTCCTCTCTTATTCTCTTTTTTACCTGGGGATGCCAAATAATCACAATTTACACTGAGTACATGGTGTAGCACAAAGTGTGAAGGAGCACAGTCATCCTTGATTCATGTGTTACTGGACTAACTGGAGGTAGAATCCAAAATCCAGGGGAAAGTTGAGAATGCAGAAAAATGATCTGGTGAACCTTGACTGTGATGCACCACATGGCCAATTTACAGCTACAACAGAAAACTACTACCACTCCATGGTGATTTCAGAAATGACAAACTTCGTTATCTAACTGCCCAATACAAAGGACTTCCTCTGAGTTTATACAATTATTCAAGTAACATCATTTGACAATTCACTAATACACATAACCTCTATCCTACTTTGTTTTCAAGCAGCAATTATGATTATTTTTAAAAAAATTCAATTATATTTCAGTAAGGAGTTTATTTTCTCATACTCCTCTGCTGAACTGTCATATAGAAATACATTAATCTTTACGTAAAAAATGATTTTTAAATTTTAAGTTGGTGTTATGAAAAATAGCATTTCTGTCATGTTTGAGTAGTGACATTAACCAGTTTCACATTCCTCATAACCACTTAAAGACTACTAAAATAATAATGAATAAATATGTAATGAAAAAGTAATCTGAATAAAACAGAAATTGGGGAGTAATACTGCAAAAACTTCTCAGAAGAATTAACCTACATTTATACTATGGAAGTTAACTTCATAGGTGCTTTCAAGCTGCACTATAAAATACTTGCCATCGGAAGGAATGGCAGATACAGGAACCATAGTACCTGACACGTAACAGTTATTGATTATTGTTATTATCTTAGTCTGCAATGACATGAAAAGATATGTGATTTCAAGTTCTATTTACCAATCCCATGACTTTTTGGTGGATCCGGAACGGAGCAGCTGTGTGTAGAAGAGATTTGTACAGCTGTGGATCTATTAATTACCTCCTTAACTTCTAGCCATTTTAAGTGGTTGTGGCAGAGCATACAGCCAATTAACAATTGAAGCATAATTTAGGCATGCAAAAATGAGATTGGGAACTCAACTGAATTTAAAAATAGTCTTTTTATATGTGCTGCTGCTGAACTTTATGCAATTCACGCGCTTCTGTCCTCTTTGGGTATTGGTAGAAATATTTCTTGTAAGAATACAAGAAAAAGCAGGCTTCCAGCAATGTTAGGAAATTTCCTAATGAGGCACAGCGTTCTGAGAATGTTCAGCCTGATTTCAGGGTAGCTGCAGACAACTTCTTTCAGAGTTCCCTAGTTTTATATTTAAATTAATCTGTCTTTAGTGACAAGTAGTTTGGGGTGGGTTTTTTTGGTGTTTTTGTTGTTGTTGTTGTTGATCTATGGAGTATGCAACATAGACAAAAACTTTATGGCAAATGCATTATCCTGTAGTGCATTCTCTCTTCCCCTAAAGTTCATGCCAGAGGACTTGGATTTTCTCTTTCATGGGGAAACATTCATATTAGAAAAACTGGTAATTTTAATGTAGAATGGATGAATACATCTTAACCTGGTGATAGCACTCCCAGGAAAAAAAAGTGCAGACTCAATAGTATTCCTAACAGTGCTGTGAAATGGGGTTCACCACTGGGAAAGATGATGTTCTGCCTCTCAAATGGAGTGGCCTGCTGATGCAAACACACACTCACAGCTGTGCTGGCTGGTGGGAGGGCTAATTTCAGAGGTGCTAATCGAACAGGAAATCTCACTGATTTCCTTTACAACTTCTGTTAAATCCTATCAGGAGAGGTGAAACACCTGGATTCTGACCAGCTGACTGTTTTGAAGCTCTGCCCAATTCTCTGATTTAGTTACAGGAACCAGATGCTGATACTACTGGTTATTTTTTAAAGTGCTAACTAACTACTGCTAATATGAAGGCAGCTCATGACATATATATCTTTGTACTTAATGATTGCTTCTTCTCAAAATCTGCCTGTGCCAAACAGCAACTTTAAAAAAAAACAAAACACCAAACCCAAACCTTCTCTTGGAAGTAATACTGCAAAGACAAGTAATGCTGAAAGACAATCTGCAATTTTCTAGCAGGTCTACAATGGAAATCAGTGGGATTACAACATCAATGTAATTAGCATTCCTGCAAGACAGCCTGACAATGAGAATGTTCATTTGCCAGGAGTAGAGTATGTGCTTTTCAAGTGGCAAATCTCATTTTGCTGCCTAGAGACATTCTTTCTGTCTTTGTGGTTTGGTGGCTTGTTGGTTTTTTTTGTTTTTTTTTTTTTTTTTTTTCCCCCCATAAGAACAGCAACTGTTCCTAGAAATGACAATATTACTCGTTACAAGATGTATTCATTGAAATTGTTTAAAAACTACTAGCGGCACTAATATGAATTTTACATTACAATGGAATACATATTCTTCAGAAAGAACTAAAAAGATAGCAATATCCTACAATATACTGCTGAAGTGATATGCTAAATATGAGCTGTATCCACAGTACCGAACACAAACTGCATGCAAGCGACAGTTATTTAAATCTGACTACACAGAAACAGCAGTTCTTATGGTCTCTAAGCTGTTTCTATCTTCTTCTATAATACATCTAACTTTTTAATAACTGGAAATTCAGATACTGGCATTTAGACCTTGTTCCTGGAAGCCATTTGATGTAGGTATAACTTTATATTCATGTAAAGCAGCTTTAAGGATCAGGGTTTGAAGCCTTGTTAAAAATACAGAATTAATTTAAAGGTCATGGACTTTTGTTAGGGTGGAAAAAAATTCAGAATGAAGATTCCTTGTATATGTACAGTGAAAGAAGTCCTTCATTGCTACAGTGCTGTAGAAAAATAAGATGTTATCTTTCTGACTCCATGGTATACTTTAAACATAAATCTCTTCATGCACCATTTTTAAAATATAATTTTATTTCCTTATCAAATCTATTTTCAACATACAAAGGACATCTAAATTTTTTTATATTAAGAAATAGCCAACCTAACAATGCAAATATAAGAGATGCAATCTACATGGCCCATCTTCAGACATCTGAATGTTATATATTTGTCACAAACTAGCTGCTGCGGTTCTTTCTGTCATCTGTGGTAAGAAACAGGCAACTCTGAACCAGGATTTTTGTTATGCCATTAAGAAAGTGTTTAAGTAAATGTAGTTATCTTTTCTGTGTCTACTGTCGAATGAACAAGTCTAGAGCACTATCTACAACTTAGTTCCTAGGTTTAAGAGGCTAAAATTAAGTGAAATTAATCCAATGAGTTTTAAAACACCAAAAAGACATTACTTTCTGCAAAACTAGATTTACTATAGTTAACATACTTGAACTTTATATAAATATGTATTTTAGAAACAGGTGCCAAGGAAGAGATGAACATAACATCAAATAAAAATCTTTTCAGACTTTGATTTCTGTGTTGAAAAAGATGAGCACAAAAACATTGATGTGATTTTGGAACTGGAATTACCACGTGATTCAAGCTGAAACACACATGTTAAACCTCAGGAGGCTATTTGCCACAAAAATACCAGGCAACTCCACATTCTGTCTGTACTACATCTAATGCCACTGGTGTTGAGTCCACGGGGTCAATACAGGGGCCAGTATTGTTCAATGTTTCCTTTAAAGAACAGGACATCGGGATAGACTGCACCCTCACCAGCTTCATACAAAATGGAAAGGAGTGACTGATACATCAGATGGGTGTGCTGCCATCTAGAAGGACCTCAACAGGCTGGAAAAATGAGCTGAAGGGGAGCCTCATGAAGTTAAATTAGGAGAAATGCAAAGTCCAGCTTCTGTGGAGGAGCAGTCCCACGCGTTAGTACACACCAGGGGCCAACCAGCTGGAAAGCAGCTTTGTAGACAAGGACAAGGTGGACAAGTTGACCACGAGACAGTGTGACAAAGAAGGCCTCTTGGGCTACTGTAGGCAGAGCATTACCATCAGGTCAAGCAAGTCTCCCTACTCAGCACTGGGGAGACACATCTTGAGCACTGTGTCCAACGCTGGACTGCCCACTATTAAAAAGTCATGGTCTCACCAGCGATAGTCCAGTGCAAGGCCATGATTACTATGAGACTGGAACAGCTGACCTACAAGGAGACTTTGAGTGAGCTGGGACTGCTTGACCTGCAGAAGAGGCAGCTCAGGGGCATCTTATTGACAAGTAAAAATGTCTGATGAGAGGGAATGAACACGAAGGAGACAGACTCTGGTGCCTCTGGCAGGACAAGGGGCAATGTGAACAAATTAAAACACAGGAAATTCCACCTGAACACAAGAAAAAAAGTCCGTGGGTTTTGTTTGTTTGATTGTTTGTTTTTTCTTTTTGAGTGGGTTTTTTGTTCAGTTGGTTGGTTGGTTTTGGTTTTGTTGTAAGAATGTTCAAGCACTGAAACAGGTTGTCCATGAGGTTGTGGAGCCCCATCTATGGAAATACTAAAAGCCTGAGTTGACATAGTCCTGGGCAACGAGCTCTAGGTGGCTCTGCTTGAGCAGGGAGATTGGATTAAGGGGCCTCCTGAGGATCCTGCCTACCTCAACCATTCTGTGATGTTTTGGTTCCAAATAGTTCTAACTTCATGTTCTGTTCAGATCAGTGGATCAGTGCACACAGACTGGTGGATTCTGGTGTTAAATCAGCCCAGGGGAGCCCTTCCTGAGTAGGAACAATCTGGCATTTGGAGTTTTATTGATTTATAGTGGGTGAGGATTTGCTGCTGAAGTACTTAATCTCATATTATACAGTGCTACATGAAATAATAATAATAAATAATTTGTTCATTTGTTCATTTCTTCTTCTTGGGAGCCATTCATAAACGGAACACTTCACAGATTTGCAGTCCCTTTTTTTGGATAAAGTTAAATATGATTACATTTCAGTCCCAATCAGTCACATTCTGTTAGAATGATATCTGACATAAAAAAAAAAATCTATTTGTTTTCCTTTAGCAAATAATTTTTTTGCCTTTAGTTGCATGGATAATCAGTATATTTAAAAAATGGAATAATTTCTAATTGTAGGAATTACGTCTTAATTTCCTGGAGAAGGTAGAGTCCCATGGAAGCTTGTCATTTTCCAGAAGGTGATGTCTTTGTATATCCATGCACACTGTATTTTAAATGTACACTATAATAGATTGAAGATGAGCTAAAATCCTAAGCTATTGAGAACACTCTGTTCAGCTCCATACATTCAGTTTGCTTCGGTCATACTTGCACAAAGCAAACATACTGTGTGAAGGATAGTTACATATCCCAGCTCATTATCCGATTAACTGTCTCATGGCTTGGCTTCAGCAGTCCAAGAGCACTGATTACAGTGCACCAGTAGAGCTGGAGATCACACAGGCACAGTGGATATATTCCTACATACCTGTTTTTCGAACGTATTGGCCACCTTTTTTCTTGTCAAGCACATTCCTACTGCCATCTCACCTGCTATTAAGTTTATGACAGGATGTTTTACTCCCCACTGGCACTTCTCGCTTATTATGTTATCTCTCAAAACATCACTTCTAAATACACGCAAAGCCTGAACCCTTCATAGTACTCCCCACACAGAGGCAGGATTTAACTTGGAATGAATTCTAAGCTGTGCAAGTGCTGTGTAAGGAACACAGACTTTTTAAATTTTAAAGGTTTGCAGTTCTCTAACATGAATATTAAAATCGCTGTTGCCCAAAAGAGATGGTATGCTGCTGCATCCACATTGCAACACATCTGTTTTTGCCAATAACACCTTATCCATAACTAAAAATCTCCAGCTTAAGTGCAATAGTGCTTTAGACTGGAGCTGTTCGACTTCTCATTACATAGACTGGAGTTTGAAGATTGTCGGTGACCATAACACAGAGGGGACAGAGTTGCAGACGACAGGCTCAACTTTGCACATTTTAGCTATAGGCTACTTCAATCATTCTGCAACTAATCAAACTGTTTGTTTACTCCGTGTAGCTCAAGTGCTTTTTCCACAATCCAATCTTCTGATCTGAATGATATTGAGTAACTTGGTTGTAGCAACTCGTGTTAATTGTTGTTCTGAAAACTAATCCTACGGGCAAGATCAAATCAATGTTTTCATTCCCATTGAAGGAATTTAATCAGCGCTTCCACCGAGACAAGGTAACAGATCACATGTTCCTCTTTCTAGTCCATCACAATGCAAAATAAACCACCAAATGGAACTTAAACCCTCTCATTTTATTTTGCATTTCAATAAACTTGGAGAACACAAAATGTCAGTGATTATTTTAGATAGCTTTTATTTATCGCCAGATAAAAAAGTTAAAGTCACAGGATTTATAACATCCAGGCCACTCCTAATTATGCACTGAAATAGGACATTTTTGCAAATCTCTCGTAAGTTTATAAAGCCTTTTAGCTCTGCAGTTGGAATAACAGAAAGTATTTATCTCCATAAGCTTGCTTCACAAATTCAAACCAAAAATAAATAGATTTTCTTGACCTATTAACATTTTAATTATTAGTGCTCTGATTTCTGAAGTGTGATCCCAAGCATGTTAGTAGCCTATGTGCTACTGCAGCACTGAGGTGAAGAATATCATTAATCTTGTTTCATGCCTTCACATAATATACTGTATGTCAAAGGCAACATCTTTACCAATTTGCATCAGTAGCAGCTAATGAGCACACAGACATTTCCAGACAAGCAAAGTTTTCAAAAAATATTGTGTTAAGCTACAAGTCTCTAGGAGGTGACATGAAAATGAAGTGATTAGTTATGTTCCATGCAACAGAGGACAGCTTTTCACACAGTAATGGGAAGAATTGCTACCTATTTGCTGATATGTCCAAAGAGATTAAATGCTTTTTATGCTGATGTAGCATCTGAGCCAACAGCAGTGCATTATTCTGTTACCACGCTGGTCAACATGGTTCACATGTGTAAGCAATGGCTATCAGAACTAATCAAATATAAAGAAATAAGACGTAATGTTCTACTTCTTAACAGTGCCATTAGTGCTAAGTGGCTATCATGCACCTCCATTTCCAAATCCTCTCGTTATACTTTTAAAGCAAGGTTGTAAAATTCACTTTTGGCCTTTACTTGCTCTACAAGCTACATGCCGAGGATACAGACTGAATATAAAGTTAATAAATTCATAGACAGTCTAAGGATTTAAAAAATGGAAACAAAAGGATTTTTGAGTTATTTCGGCACCTAACGGTGACTTGGTTTTTCTAGTGCTAATAGGATTTCACGACGCAGTGTTTTAGGAATTGTGCCTAGATGAAAAAGCTGGATTTAGGGACTACAGAGCTGCACCAATAGACCAGTGCTACACTTCCATCTACAAAAAAACAGGTCTAAGGTGCACTGGGAGAACTACAGGCAGGTGAGTCTACTTTGGCATCTTGTAAGCTGTTGAGTTTACAATTACGATCACTAAATACCAGGATAAAGATAATCTGTTGGAAAAGAACCAACATGACTTCTATAAATGGCAGTCCTGTCTCACCTGATGGAGCTCTTTAATGGTGACAATATACATAGGGATAAAGGAAATACAGTGGAAACAGCACGCTTGGATTTTCAGAAAGCATTTGATAAGGTTCCACTGGAACTCCACTGCTGGAGTCAGTTTTACTCATCAGTGACCTGGAGAAAAGTATGAATGGTGAAACTCTCCACTGTGAAGCTACTATGCTTCATTGACCAACTGCTACTTCTATGATGAGCAGCTCCAGAAGGACATAGAAAACTGAAGGAGTGGTCAATAGGGTGACAGGTGGGCCTCAGTGTACACAAATGGAAGATACTGCATCTATGAATTAACCCTAAAATTTGCTTACACAACACTGAAGTTGGAAGTGGACATCAAAAGTACAAACAGGGATCTCAAAGTCATCGTCATCAGTTCTCTAAGGTCACTGGCTCAAAATGCAGCAGTAGTCAGAACAGCCCATCAAAAACTATGCACTGAGAACAAGACTTGGAGTATCATCTTACAGGTACATGAAACTCTGATGTGATAGCATACCAAATGCAGTTCAGGTCTCTGCATCATGTGAAGCTGAAGAAAATATAGTGAATGACAGTTTAAATGATTAAATGGAAAAAGCAGGTGTCACAGGAAAAGGGAGTAGAAGCCTAAGATTTTTCAAGTTTGAGAGCAAAAAGGCTGAGAGCTATGACTGAACTTCACATAAACACAGGCAGGATGAATACAGTACTGTTTATCACATCTAAGTTAGTGGAAATAGGGAGCACTCACTGAAATTCACAGGAAATCACTTAACACACGTACAAAGTATTTCTTTGCACAGTGATCGTCTGGAGCCTTCTAGAGGCAGACACAGGATTAACAGTTTCAAAAAGGAATTGGACAAATTCAGGTACAGTAAGTCCATAGATGATACTAAAGAGACAGACCACGTGCGTAGCCTCTAATATTCCTACAGGAACTGTGGACCTAGAGGAGATATGACGGGAACAAATGACAGAAACTGCCCAAACCCACATACTTTCCTGAAATGCTGTTAGTTTTGCCACAGTCAGAGACACAACGGTAAGCCAGCTAGACTGTTGAACTATCTGACCCAATATAATGTTTTTTTTCATGTTCTTAAGAAATTACAAAAAAAATAGTAGGTAGTGAAATGGTAGTGAAATTTAGCTAAGAATTCATTATGTTATTCATTTAAATAGTCTATTTAAACCAACTCCCTAGGAAAACACACTGCATACATAATGAGTAAGTATAACAGTTCAATTAAGAATAGAGATTAGACTTAAAAAAGCTACTATTTCAGAATGCATCTCCTTTTAATATCATTTTATAGCCTATTTACTTGGTATTCTGTAGGTAACCTAATTATCCAATTATTTGTTATCATACAGTAAAAAAAAAAAAATAATAAAAAAACCACAACAAAAGTTTGTTAGGGGATTACCGAGAAGAGAATTGTATTTCTAAGCTGAAAAACTAAGCAATAGTATCTCCCTTTTTGAAATTCCTCCAACATAAACATGGCCTATGAAGCAGTAACTTTTTCATTTCAGCATCTTCCTTTCATAAATAAATATTTAAATTTATTGTGGATAAAATCTTCTCATCTTATTTACAAAATACCTAGACACTTGAAAATCTATAGATTGACTGAGTAACTTTCACTGAGAACTGTGTAAAGAGAACTATTTGTAAAATGCTGTAACAAAAGTGACATTGGAAGTTACCTGTCATCTTGATGTGTTAGATTCCGATGGCTGAGTAAGAGCCAAGGAGACCCCACTGTGTTGACAACGTCTGTACTAAGAAATTCCAAATAAAGCTGCACACCACAAAATTACAGTGCAATTATCACAGCCAAGTTGTTTGATTCAATAAATTAGCAATACCACTAAACTATGCTATTATTTATCCATAATGATTTATCAAAAAACTCTACGTTACAAAAATTAACATGTCTCAGCTTAAATTCCCAATAATCCCTCTTTGTCCCATGCCCTCACTGGCATCGCAATAGTAATTGACCCAGGAAACTTCTTAACGCCTTTCTTGTCTAAGTCTCCCTATGTAAATTTCTTTTGATTTCAAATCCCTTTGGCTTATCGTGGACCAAAACATTGCAATGTTGGATGCTGATCTGTTAATATAACTGCAGTAGGATCCACAGGGCAGGGAAACTTTTTCTCAACTTCTTGTCCTGTGCAAGAGCACCAAATCTCAGCAATATTCACAGCAAGGAGGAATGTGTACACATAACTACAGTATCTCTTCAGCAGACATGCCTTTGCATCTAACAACACAAATAAGAATGAACTGTAGTTTGGAAAATAGAGCAGCTTGAGCTGAAGGTTGATAATGTCTTTCAGGAGTTCTAAAGTTTAAGTGAACAAGACTAATGTCTACTTATAAGAAAACAAAATTCCTTCCTTATCTGATCAAATCTGAAATCATGCTATTCATACCCCAGCCTCTGGCATACTGGGAATTATAGGTTATGGCTCTCACACTGTCTTCTGAAGGTGCTCCACCATGCATAAAAGATACCAATTACATCAGAAACCAGAATCTGCTTTTCCTCATTCTCCTCCTTCAGCAGAAAAGCGCAGTGACATCTTTGCTTTCCCAAGAGAAAACACTCTTCCGTGTTACACCCCTTATGGGTAGGCGCATTTTTTTCTGTTCATAAAAAAATCAAACTTTTCCTCAATTTTTCACACTGGCTTACTTATGCAGCTCCCTACCCAGTAACCTGTCTTGGTGAATTCCTCGCGGTCTGCTTCTTTGAGTACTTTGCAGACATGGTGACACAGACGTCACTAGGCTAGCTGGTGACTAACAATTAGGCTTTCTGTATTGAATCAAACGCCACTTTTAAAGTATATTAACCCGTCTGATATTAGGATTCTCCATCACTAAATACTAGTGATGAACACAGTCAAAAATTTATGTCTTTAAATCATCGTGCAATTAATGCTAGAGAAATTTAACTTCTTAGGCGAAGGAGACAAGCTGACTACACTTTATTAATAAATCATATTTAACTTCCAGTAGTTATATTTGTAAGTCTAAGAATAAATCACAGCTTTTAAAGGGTATCATGTAACTTGTGCCCCATTTTGCCTGCAGAGAACTTAATGGAAGACCCATCACCACCTTCAGCAGGGAGGAGAAGAGGCTGAATGGATTCCATCGTCTGCTTTGGCAAAGGAATTCAATTCTTGAAGATTTTCCACCTGACACTTTTTATCAAGGAAAAAACCTCCTCTGCCTAAAAATTAAGAAAACCCAATATTCATTCAAATTTGCACCCAGTGGAAAAGCTAAAGCTATTGTGGAAAAAAATGTGAAAGGACCAAGAGGTAAGAAGAAGAGGAAAAGGTTTCAGGAATCACAGCACTGATACTATACAGATGTTTTACTGCTACCCAGAAGAGAAAGCACACTTTTTAGAAACACTGACGAAAAAAAACATAATTGTATTTTTACATGGTCAATATAAGAATTTGCTTTCAAAGTTAAAAGAATACTCAGGAATGTTTTTTCCACCTATTGTCATCCCTCCAATTTTGATTAAATTAGTTACAACATGGTTACTTTTTATGCTACAACTACAATGAAATTTCAAAATGTGGATGGGTAAAAGTAAATTGCATAAAAATGGGAACAGAGTAACTACAAAATTAGGTTTTAACAATAGGAGTGTAAATGGGAGTTGATATTATTAGGATAATAATAGATACAAAATTACAAACTACACACTGAAACTGATCTTCAGTGAATGCATGCAATGCTACCATCGACTGACAGTTTTACCAACAAAGGAAAAATCATATTTATGGGTGAGCTCTAACAAACAAATTTTGCTGTATCAGTAATGGATATTATCCTGCCCATCAGTTTCAAAGGGTAAAAGTTTTCTGTGATACCTTTCTGTAAACAAAATCTCTAAGTAATTACATCAAACCAAGAGCTGGAAAAATTGCATTTATCATTACATCTAGGAAACAATCACTGGTACAAAAGAGAAGTGGTTGAATTAAGAGTAATTCCATCAGGGTTTTTTTTTTGACAGAGTGCTTTATGACATTTGTGAATTTCTAAAGTTTTAACTCTACTTCCTTTCAAAAACTCACTCCCACCCTTCTGACTCTCAATTTATGTACATAGCAGAAAGACATGAAGTCTTTCTCTCTCAGTATTTTTCACATCCATTCATCTCCTCATTTATCTTGAATCACTGACAGCTCTGCGTAGCTAACACTGTGGCTGTTCATCCTCCAAACTACCAGGGTGCATCCGCATGGGGTGGCTCTCAGGTTGATGGCCACTGCCCATGCAGCTGCTGGCAGCCACCAAGGATGCCACATGCCTCTGATCTGACAGTCAACAAATGGCTGCCATTCCTGTGCCGAACCCTGAAGATGCTAGAAAGCAGGCTGAGTTGTGATGATTGACAGGCTGCAACACACAGTAAGATGCTGGAGATATGCTGAATTTCTTGTAGGTCCTCAGATCATCTAATGGAATGCAATAAATGAACATGATCGTGGTCAAGGACTAAAATAGATGTAACCTACCAGCACTGCTCATTGCCCTTCTTCATATCTTACACATCGTTGCACCCATGACTGGAACAGGAACTTTGCTGGACCCTCCGTCTGTCCAAAGCAGCAGGAGCTGTGAATTTTGCCTCAGCGGGAAGTTGATCACTGAACATATTACATTTCCTTCTCCTTCTGAAAGCTGCAGGTGGGATCTGTGCCAAGCTTGGAGATTTTAGTTCATCCAGGGCTCATGTAACCATGTTTTGTTCCATTTTCTCTTTAGTTCACATGGATTTTCATCTTTTACAGCTTGGCTTGAATTCTGAGCTCAAATGAATTTCCAAAATGTGAATCAAGTTTCAAACCTCTAACTTTTGCAAGGCTTATGCCATATTTGCTCTTATTGCTACTCTGCTCGGTTTGTTACTACTGCAAATCTCAAGGTAGTTTAATTATGAGGAGTTTATATGGCTCTCAAAATGATTTTCCTCTCATTGCTCATTCCTGCATCCACCAAAGGGTAGGAGCAGACTAGACCTGTTTGACTCAGATAGTAAGCTACTCTTCACATCTAATCTATTTCGAAATAAATGGCCTATATCTTGTGAATACTAAGCCTTGAAACAAGGTATTTTCCAATAGGACAATTGTCTGAAACAGAAAAAATCGTCGTGTGACTTGGCTGTCGGGAACTTTGTTGAACCTACTGCAGCTGTAAATTTTTCTTTCTATATATTTATAATCATTAGTGCTTTTATTGAAGATGTTTTTCCATACTTTAAGGGGGTTTTTTTTTGGTCATAATAACTGGTGATTTGTTTTCAGTCTGGCTTTTATTTCTTTGATAGTACCAATTCCTTACCTGCAAATTATTTTTCATTTCTGTGAGGACATAAAAAAAAGAATGTGTGCTATTGACCAAATGAGGAGCTTAAGAGCTATAGAGGCTACTTTGAGAATAACAGTGTGCTGTAATTTTTCTTTCAAGGCATAGAAATGTTGAAATATGCACTGTCATAGGCTTTGCCATGCATAAAAATAGACATAAAAGTTCTTCCAACACAAGAATAGTGGTTACATTTATAAGTATTTTTTCTTCTCTCCTTTGTGTGAATGTCTTTGATTCTATATTACTGAAGAGACAGGGTTGTATTGCACCCTTGCCAGGAAAACAAGGCAGGTGGAATGTAGGTAGGAGAAACAATCCCTGACACCAAAGCAATCTTCCTGCTCTTTACTGAGGGTAACTGTGGGGCATCATTAGTCAAGATTGACACAATGCCTGAGAAAAGCATAGGTTTATGTATGAAAATATGGCAAGAAAGTTGCCACAACAAGGTGGTTTGAGCTAAAACGTGGTGTTACTAAGTTGTAGATGCCTGAAAATAAGGCTGAGTATATATTGTAGTTATTGATACAACCCAAAAGCTACTATTGCACTTGATGACTCGTGTAGTAGGGAGAGGATTAAATGTGTAAAATATGCCTGTTGAGTCCTAAGGGCTTGTCTGAATATTTTACAATGAGTTTCTGTCAGGTGTCTGGGTAAAGATTGTATCCTCTACTGCCTAATCAAAGTGAGATATTGAGAACTGAATTTTCAAAGGGAGACATTGCTGTACAGTACAACTGAAGCAAGATGAAAATGTACCCAAAGGCGCAGGGCTGAGGACTTTGTTTCAACATCAAATGCTGACAGATCAGTCTCATTTTCCTACCGTACTGAAAGCAAGAACTACAGTTCTGATCTATTGAGCCTAATTTTGCCACCTTTGCATCTTACACAGGATGCCTGGACAAAGCAAGTCTGCAGTGGAAGGACCAGAGCGTGCTTTGTTGTTTGGAGACTCAATATTAGAAGTCTTACAGTTTCATTCGTATTTCTCACTAGGTCATTGAAATGCCTGTGAGAACATTTCAATTTTAACAACGTTCTGTCACTTCTATAGCATTTTCTGCCTCTTTGCACTTCATACTAATACACTACACAGAAATGCTAGCCAGACAATACTCCCAGAGCAGTGTAGCCTCAGCAAACCTCATTAGTTTTAGCAAGAGACTCAAGAGAAGTGTTGCTCAACGCAAATATAGAAATTGTGTTCTGTCCATGATTAGCTGAAATAGTTAAAAATGCATGTAAAGCATCATCCTTAGTACTTATACATTGAGCCTGCCTTTTAGTAATTACTTAACATCTTTCTGAAAAGATATTGACATAAACATTGGTATCTTGAAATATAGAACAATTTCAAGAACACAAAAGGAAAATTAGTATGTCTGGCCAGTTTTGCTTTGCAGAAATTTGTTGTTTTATATAACACTGGCACGTCATATCATAAAACTCACAGATATTCAAAATAATCAAGAACAGTCTTAAAACCAAACTTTATATTGGATTATTCACAGAATTTGCCAAAGTGATACTTTGAGCTATAGGGAAAATTAGGTTCTCCTAAATCTCAAAGAGATTTAGATAGTAATCAGTAATTTAGGGAACTCAGGTCCATGTTGATTCCTGTCGAGAAACATGTTTCCCAGTGTGTCACTACAGGCTTTAGGGTACAACATAGTGCCAACTGGAGGTGTGTGAAAAATCTCATGCATAAAGTCTAGGTCTCCCCACAGGTAATCTGGAAGTTAGATATGATTGTGATGGGATCATGTTTGCCATTCAACAACAGTCCAGTGCTTAACATCTTAATTTTAATAGAGCATCTTAAGGGGCTGAATTTAACAGAGAGCCTGATAGCAGGTTTATTAATTTAAGAAAATGTTTAAATTCTGATTCTTTCCCCTAGTTTGAAAACATAGGCTTCCTAGAAGACCAGTTTTAGCCAGTCCTAAAGCTTCCCCTGGAAAACACAACTTTTAACTGTTTCATGAGTTGTTTTATTTTGCCCTTATCCTATGTTGTGTGTTTTGTATAGGGTTTTTCTAAAGCTGAGCAGGGAGGCTTTCTGAATCCTGAATACTGCTGAGCTGGGACTGGTAAGAGCTGGAGAAGACAGAGACACCCAAGACTCACTGAAGACCAACCATCAAGCAGAGGAATTCAAAGGACAAGAAACTTAAGCCAAAAAGTCCCAGCAATTGAGGACACTGCCCTGAAAACACACTTTGTGAAATACACAAGGCACCAAAAAAATCAATATAATATTTTCAAAAAAATACTGTGAAACTGCTTATTTCTCCTGTGCTACAAGTCATGCAAGTTGCAGCTGTTCCGTAGTCCTGGGAACAATTTGGAGGGAAAGTAAATTCTAAAATCACAGTGCATCAGAACATTTTGGATGACACCATCTAGCCTGGGAGTATAAGACTGCATGAAAACAGAAGTCTTGGAAGTCTCTTTATGTCTAGATCTGTCAGACCTTTAGGTAATTTTTAACTAAAAATGACACTGAAAGACGGGGCATTCTTATTTAAATAAAAAAATCCCACTTTGATTTCCCCAGAGAGCAAGGCAGGAGACAACCTAGTGCAGTATAAACACATTAGTGTACTAAAAAATAACATACAGGAAACAAATGAAAATAACATGAAGGTACGTTACTTAGCAGGATTTTTGACATGCAAAATAAACCAAATTGGTGCCCTTGCTCTGAATGCAGTCCTCCTACATATGGGAATGTTGAATACACAAAAAAAGGAAATGAAGTGGCTGTAGCATATGTCAAAAAATATTTATGGTGACTGATTTGTTCCATACCTTAAAAGAAAAAGCATGAGAAAATTTGTCATACACTTTAATGGCAGCAGCTCCTGGCAATCAGCAAAATACAGCTCCAAAATACACAATGGTGAAGTTGTAACACGTCTGCTGTATCATGCAATCTGCTGCATAAAAGAAAACAACCAACAAACCAAAACCAAGTGATCAAAAATTACCTGTGGAACTCCTCACAAATTATTGCAAAGCAGAGTCTGTTGCTCATGGAAAATTTTAACAATACAGATTCATACTGAATAATGCAAACAGACTGAGACTGATGAAAGTGGCTTCCTGTTGCCCACAAGAGAATTTTGCAATCCAGAAAGTAAAAACTTCAACCCCAGGAGAATCCATCTTGGAAGCAGCACTTATTTATAGAGACTCCAACATTAAGGAAAGCTGTAATGGAGGTAATCATCATTGATAGTCTGAATTCAACACAGACAATAGGATCAGCGAGTGCAAGAACAGAAGGAGATGCAGCTGCATCATGGAAATGCTGAGGCCTTAAGAAATCTGGAAAGTAACATGGAATTCATAGAGTTTAGCTTTTACTTTCAGAGGACGGGAAGAGGTGTTCTCTTTCCATTCTGTGTTTACTAAACATCTTCAGGCAAATTTTGTAAATACCAGATATTCAGTGAAATATCTCTTAAGAGGTTGATAAGATTATTCCAGATCAAATCAATATATTATGAAGCCAACAGTGCTCTTGCACTCTACACTACTTTGACCTTATCCTGTGCTTTCCAGCAATGAGAAGCATCTGGTTTAAGTATCATTTACGCCTGAATGGCTAAATGTAGCAGTACCTAATACGAAAAAAGGAAGACTGGATTTAAGGCTATCCAGAAAAAAAAAACAAGAGGCCAGTGCTTCATATAGGAAAGATATATTATAAATAAACCATAAGGTCCCGAAGGAGCAAAAGCATTGTTGGGGTGTAAAGCACATCAGCTGGCCAGGAGATCATCTTTATCTCTTCCGAGAACTTTACCTTACAGCCGAGCCCTTAGAAAGCAGCTCCAAACCTCAGCCTTCCCAGGAAGAGACTTGTAAGATCATCAAGAGGCTCCAATCATGGATCCAAGTTTGTTATCCATTTTAGTGCTATTTTAGTTCCAGACAAGCCTTTCTCTCTTACTTGAGCTGCACTCTTTATTGGCAGAGGCTCTTGAAACTAGTCAGAAGGATTTTGGGTGGGTGTTGCACAACACTCACATGACCTGGGGGTCACCTGGGAAGCGCAACACATGAGATAAAATGGAAGGGAATTGTTTAGGAGATTAGCTAAGAGAAATTAATTATGGTGGGCTTAAACAGGAATAAAAAAAATAGAAGAAACTTGGAGCATTAGGGAAAACCACCTGACATAAAAAACTTCAAGGTGACGAGTAACATGACAAGTCATTATTACAAAGCAATGGTACTTGGGATATACCAAGTTATATAAACTGTAATAAAATGCATCCTGGAGAACAGGGTTGTGATGACAGGAGAACGGACTGTGTGATGTATTTTTGCCTTTTTCTTTTTCTCTTTTCTCCTTGATCTAGGATACTTCACCTATTCTGTGATGTGGATTAGCAATCTTTGAGCTGTGTAAGGTAATTCTGAGACAGCAATCAGTAATTTACATAATTAGTGTAACAGTATTTAATTACATGATTACTGCAAATACGTGTAAAACTCTAATGGTGTAATTAGAATGTGTAATTACTACTTGTAATTACATAATTAGGTATGATGACATATAACTAAACTTCTTATGAAAAAAAAAGGATACTTACAAGCCCAGCTATAGGAACCAATATAGTGCACAATTATACTGGTGGTATAAAAAGAAAAGTTACCCTTTTAATGCTAGCTGTACTAAAGGTAGCTCAAAGGCAGAAGAATGCTAAAAGTTTGTGAACTGTGCCATAGTACTAGAAGAATGCATTGGCTTTTCTGAACAGGGGGTAGTTCAGTGATTGCAATCAGTACAAACCTTATTCCCATCCTTAATTATCTCTTATTTATTGGTCACTCTTCACATGCTTCATTGAATAACATGAGTATAAAGAGTATTCGGATATCTACACTGTGTAGCATTTTCCAGTTATTGATTTAAGTAATGTATATAACTTTCATCTTACATCTTCAAAGCACCTCTAATTTTACACTCCTCCTGTGATACTGTCCTGCAGACACCATATTGGTGGTACCTCCACGTGTGGGTCCAAACCCAAAGGAAACAGAGAAGCTTTTTACCACTGCACTCTAGTGCTGCACTACCGTGCCTCCCACTTACCTCACCATGCGCACTTTGCAGCTAACAAATTAGCCGTTGCTGCAAAGTACCTTTTAAAACTCATTGCCCTTGATCTCTAAACCAAAGCAATCTGACTGTTGTATAGACCTTTATTATAATTATAAAAAAACTTCAACACTGAACAGAATTATCCTTCCAAATTCCTTAGTGTTTTTCCCTATGGGCTGGACAGTGGAGTCCTGGGTCACAGTTGTGAGCATTTATCTACAGAAGCATCTCCAGAAGATCATTGGACTAGGTGATTTGGCTTACCAGTGCAAATCCCCCAACCATGACCCAGAAAGACTGTAGACAGCACAATTTGCAATTCAGTAATTGACATTAACAGAATTATTTCACTATTTCAATATACTGTAAATTTATGGGTTTTGTATACATATATTTTCTGTTACATGCTTTCCAAAAAGACCTTTATGTTTGTATATATATGCATAAATATAAAAAGAAATCCAGCATAACATGTAATATATACAACTTCACACACAAAATCTGTATTTGCATACACACACATTTATAAAAAGAAAAAGAAATACAAAATATCAGATGATGATCCAGAAAATGCAATAATCACTTCAGTAACTCTGACTACCCCATTTCTAGCAAAACAGGAGATTAGTTTTATGTGATCTATTATCTGAGCAATGTTCATGATGCAGCCAAAAAACCAGAAGGGATGAACTCTGAAGAGATGGATGAGATTCCTGTTAGAATTCCAAATGATAATTCAATTGTACCTTAGGAGGAAATGCATGAAGTGTTTCACCAGCAACTTTTACAGAAAACTTTCATAGATGTTAATTTTTCACAAATTCTTTAAGGTAACCATATAGTCTTGTAAAATTTATCAAAGCAAAACATAATCTTTGATTTATCTCTAGAATTATATATACATGATGTTGCATGCCTCAAAACTTCAGTCTGTTGCATATATAATTCTGAAATCACTGAGGCTACTTGAAAAAACTCCCAGACTGTCATTTGTGGTTATTGGTCCATGTTGTTTTGCTCTCCCTTCTTCCTCCCCAAGCAGGCACAACATGAACAAAGAGAAATTAATCCTAGTCTTTAACTTTGTTATGGCTTCATTTATTTAGAATTCAACTTGTTATACTTTTTTTGGTTTTATTTTTTCTGCTACATGTAGCATATCTCCCCTGAACTACAGATCTCCTTTCTTGAATGTGGACAACTCCAGTATTTCAGGTATTTTGAATGTGATATCTAACAATACAAATGTTAATACACAAATATTTTCCTTATTCTCTTTAAGGTACCAGGCTTCACATATCTTAGGAATATATGGGCTTTTTCCACAACGCCATCATATTAGCATCCTTTGACTAAAACACATAGGCATTCTTCTCTGCAGTATTTCAAATCCAGGAGCCTCTAGCATTTGTTATAACTGTTAAGTCAAGATATATTACACTTTGTACCATAGCAGTTTTTTATTGTTGTTGTTGTTTCTTTATTTTTTTTTGTTTCTTGCTATTCAATATTACATAGTTTTTCATAGCTTGTTGATATCTTCTAAGAATTACTGTTGAAGATAGACTACTAGGTGAGATGAACCCCTAGCCTGAATCAGTTTTTGTATTTTCCTACTTTGCTCTATTTACTCCTTCATGTTTGACTCTTAGGTAATAATTTTGCATTTTGCAAATGATTCCATCATATCAGGTGCTTTACTTGAATTCATGACAGATTTGCTTTCTTAAATTTTCTCCATTTTGAAAAGAATAAGATCACTATTTTGGGCATTATGTGTTTGTAGACTAGAGTAATAATAGTTTCTGCAAAAAAAATAATTTATTTTATTTTGAAAAATAGATGTAAAAACATGCAATACTTACTCTGTTGGCAGTTTCTTCCCATAAATTCACCTGGACATTCACAGGAATAGTTGGCAACGAGATCTGTACATATTCCACCATTCTTGCAGGGTTCAGCTTCACATTCATTTACATCTGCAGGAAGAACACAAGATAATGTTAGGATTAACAAAGAGAAATTGTAAAAGCAATAAGAACAGGTTTTAAAGCACTAAAATACAATGTATTACACAACCGGCATTAGAAGACATACAATTTTTTGCCCAGCAGACATGTTCAGTAAAGGTTTTGATTAAAAAGGGCTTTAGGAAAAAAAAACGAAAACAATCTCATCTAGATTTAGTTAGTTTCATGTACCTACTGATATTTTACTATATCACATCACACAGCAGAATTTGAAGTTTTGCTTAGGGATATCCCTGTAACTTCCAGAAGATATCAGGGCCACAAGTCACAGTTTGGCCTAAAATAAACAAATTCAATCAGTTCTAACAGAGCACACATTAGTGATCCCTGCAACTTCAAGAAATGTACCTAATTCTTTATCAACAGATGCCAGTTAAGAATATCTCTCAGTTCATCTTAATTCATTAAACTTCTAATTGACAAGGTTGTTTAACGGTCTAAAAAATTTCCTTTCTCTGCATGAGTTAGTGGGCAAATTGAAACTAATAGCTTGATCTAGAAGCTTGCAAATTTTATTAAATCCAAAAGACAGAAAAGGTAGTTAGTTTCACTTGAGTTTCCCTTTCCCAGTACTTTGTCAAATGCTGCAAGAACAATACTCTTCTGTGTTTTTCAGTATAGTAATCTTGAAATATAAGATTATTTTTCTGAAATGTAATATAGTAGTTTTCAGTCATAAATAGGCAGATGAAGGCTAATGATATGTCATAATT
>VXBW01003105.1:332064-381896 GCA_013400375.1 Thinocorus orbignyianus
CAAAACTAGAACTTGTATTTATGGCAGCTGGCCCAGGCAATGTCAACCCTGCTTGATAATCGCATCAAGTAAGGCCTATCCAAGTAGGTTTACGCATTTTCCAAAACCACATTTAGCAGCTAAGAAATTGCCTTCTGGTCAATACATATAATCGGTACAGCAATGTAGAGACATGAGTGATACAATCCCTGCAAAAGACCTTTATTTTTGCTGAGAAAGGGGAAGAGCTTATTCTCTCCCTTAGAACGAAACAAAATCAGAAATAAATATTGTAAAGCCTTAATTTTAAATTCAGGCAAAAATCATTTTCACCTTTCACTTTTTTCTCGTTTTGGTGCAAGTCTTTAGAAGTGTTATTTTGAAGCTTCCTTAAATATTAAGTGTGACTGACAAAGAAAATAGGATGAGAAAAGAGCAGACTAATTTCTCTCTAACAATGAAAATTACTGGTATTGGAAGAGAATACTGCTTTCAAATAAGCTCTACTCTACATGAGAGTAATGATTGTATGCATAAATACCTTTGCTAAATACATGAAAGGATGAATACATTTTCAGAACCAGATGCTTTACAGATTTGTGTGGAGGATAAAATGAAATCTGAGAAGATTACAAAACCTATCTATTATTTGCCAGTAATTACCAGTTTAAATGCATACATATCTGGACCATGCAACACCAGTTCACTGCCAGTGCTTTGTTTTAAGGGGGCAACTCCTGAATGCTATCACTTTTGCTCATCCATGGTCATGCGCAGGTCCCAGCAGAAGCCCTTCTGAGATAACAAGCAGCTACTGATGGTCAGAGTAACAGAAACTCTGAGTACTTGGGCAGAGAATTGTTGCAGTAGGAACTAATAAGCTCCTCTGGAAAACTATGTGGCTATATTCAGAGTATTCAGTGATCCCATCCCACTGAAAAATCCCTTCTTTTTGACGTGGTTAGGTGGTACACTTCCAGACGTGCCTGGTGAGAATTCAGCCTGAAGTCTAATGAGGATAAATTCTCATGGCACCATCATTTTGACAGTATCAAGCAATTGCACCAGAGGATTAAACAAAATTCAGCCAGATCATGAGACTGAATACCAGGTGCCTCTCATGATGTCAGACATGAACAAATCCTAAAAAAAGGAATGGAAACAAGATCTATTTACTGCTTTCAGTGCACTTGGAGAAAAATGTAGGTAAGCCAGACAGGTTATGTCTACATTTATAAGTTGTGTGGTTTTGCAGAATTATAGCTGTAGAGTGAAATGATTAGAGCTGAGGACACAATGTCTGCATGTCCCTACACATACCTCAGGGACATTTCCTCTGTAAAAGTTCTGGGCTGGCTGGGAGGGCCGAAGGTCTGTTTTCCCATTGGAATGTTTTATGTCAATTTCTGGTGTGTACACAAAGTATCTTAGACTACCAGACTATTTTCTTTTAGATTATTTTCATCTCAAAGGGATCCAGTTGTTATGCTCTGAGACTGCTGTCACATGAAGCAAAGCACAGTAACTGGAGATGATCAAGAGATTTTCTTTAAAAATGCACTCCTGATTCAAACTAAAACACTCATCCAGATGCCCTACAGAAATAATTGTATATTATTTAACACATCAGAATAAATGCAAGCTAGAAGAATATCCTGGGTATTCATATGCAAATGTGACAGCACCGTGAGTTTTACTTGAGATATTTTATGAATACAAAGGGAATACGTTTGTAATGCAGATTGGTATATACTATTAGACTGTTATCTCATCATTTTAAACTTCTAGTCCAAGTACTGTTTTTTCAAGATTTACACACATGGGCAATGAGTCTGATGCTATATACTTCTCTGCCTCTGTGCATCATCTGCTTATAAATAAACCCAGTGATCTCAAAAGAGTATCCACGTGATTAAGTACTAATTATAATTTCAAAAGGGTAGCTAGAATACTGAAAGGATTTCTGGATTTTCCTTCTAAAATTTTCTTTGGCTTCTTCAAACTGTTTTGCTGGGTCTGTAGTATAAAAACAATGTTGATTACTAATTTTTTTTGCTTCTTTAATTTTTAGAAAAATTGCTATGTAAGTTGTTCAAGTTCCAAACATTAAAGAAAGTCATATAATTTTGAACTAGTTCAATGAGCAATGGAAATATTAATATTCTATACAGTAATAAGAACTGCACAGCCGTATGCCAGCATGAGTTCCTAACACAAATACAATATTTTAATTCGCCATCCTTGACACACCTACAGACACAGATGGTTGGGCACAGCAGTTATTACAGCAGCACAACAATAAAAGGAAAAAACAAGGAAAAGGTCTAAATTAGAAAACTCATCTCTTTTCTAACAGCTGCTTCCTACACAGATAGATCAGACCATGCCACTGTGTGACAAAATTCTAAACGATACGCCTTCTTTCATTAAATAATGAGATTTCATTTCAAGATTTCATTTATCTTCATCTTCCTCACGGAAACGTGCTGGTATATCTGTAATGAATCTGTGAGTACAACAAAGACTGAAGGTGATCCTTCCTTTAGAGTTGTGGTGTGGTTATGCTGGTCCTAAAACATCACAATGAATGAAACTGTCTTATCATTTCCTGTGTCCACCTAGATGGGCAGAAGAAGTGGGAAGAAGGAACAGAGAACAGATGCTTCATTCAGCTCCAGTTTTCCTGTGTTCTTCCTCTAACCATCCATAATTCTACTGTGGTTCATTGACCGTTTTCTTGTGTGGGTCTGTGTACACCCTCAGCAAATTTGCAGATGACACCTCGCTGTGTGGTGTAGTTGACAGGACTGAGGGAAGGGACACCATCCAGGGGAACCTTGACAGACTGGAGAAGTGGTCCCATGTGAACCTCATGAACTTAAAAGAGGGCAAATGCAAGATCCTTCACCTTGGTCGGGACAACCCCCAATATCAATACAAACCAGGAGATGAATAAATTGAGAGCAGTCCTGCAGAGCAGCACGTGGAAATACTGGGGGATGGTGAACATAAGCCAGCAATGTGTGATGGTAGCCCAGAAAGCGAATCATTTTCAGTGCTACATAAAAAGAAACGTGGTCAGCATGTTGAGGGAGGTGATTTTGCCCCTACACTTTCACGGGATTCCACCTGGAGTACTGTATCCTGCTCTGTTGTCCCCAGCACAAGAAAGACATGGAACTGTTAGCGTGGATCCTCCTTCACTGGAGGGATACAAGAATGGTCAGAGGGTTGAAGCATCTCTCCCATGAAGACAGGTTGAATGAGTTGGGGCTGTTCAGCCTGGGGAAGAAAAGGCTCCAGGGACACCATAAAGCAACCATTCAATATACGAAGAAGGCTTATAAGGTAGATGGAGAGATATTTTTTACTAGGGCCTGCAGTGACAGGACAAGGAACAATGGTTTTAAAGATTTTTATTTTTTTTTATTATGAGAGTGGTGAGACACAGGAGCAAATTGCCCATAGACTTGTGGACGCCCCATACCTCAAAGTGTTCAAAGCCAGGTTGAATGGTGCTTTAAGAAACCNTGCCCCTACACTTTCACGGGATTCCACCTGGAGTACTGTATCCTGCTCTGTTGTCCCCAGCACAAGAAAGACATGGAACTGTTAGCGTGGATCCTCCTTCACTGGAGGGATACAAGAATGGTCAGAGGGTTGAAGCATCTCTCCCATGAAGACAGGTTGAATGAGTTGGGGCTGTTCAGCCTGGGGAAGAAAAGGCTCCAGGGACACCATAAAGCAACCATTCAATATACGAAGAAGGCTTATAAGGTAGATGGAGAGATATTTTTTACTAGGGCCTGCAGTGACAGGACAAGGAACAATGGTTTTAAAGATTTTTATTTTTTTTTATTATGAGAGTGGTGAGACACAGGAGCAAATTGCCCATAGACTTGTGGACGCCCCATACCTCAAAGTGTTCAAAGCCAGGTTGAATGGTGCTTTAAGAAACCTGGCTAATGAAAGATACCCTGCCCATATCAGAGAGATTGGACTAGCTGATATTCAAAGGTCCTTTCCAATTCAAATCATTCTAGGATTCTATGATCTACATCACCTACTGAGTCAAAGTTGCAAATACTAACACACTCAATAATAATAATGATAATAATAATTCCGTACTGCTGCGATAATATGGTTAAGTGTTTCTTCCTGATGCCTTTTCTTGAAGAATAGTTGTGTGAGTGACAATCTGAGAACAGCCCTGTGTTATAAGCCACTTAGCATCTCAAGGCTGTGTCAAAGAACTCATGTTCAAAACTTTAGGAAAAGGGCTTTTGACCATACAGAAATGCAAGCATATTGATCTCAATAGCAAGTGTTTTTTGACTGTTAGAAAGATGGAGTCATATAAAGAGATGGAAAGCAGGCTCACTCACAAAGTATATTGCTTGTCAAACTGACAAGTGAAGGTAAAAACTTACAATAACAGAAATTAGTGCTATTTAAATGACCACCCTAACAGACAAGGTGAGTTTAGGTTTTTCAATCACTGTTATTCCATTTAAAGTCTGTTTTTCTTTGCAGATTTTTTCCATGCCAAATCGTTGCCAAGAAAGCATTGCGAGCATTCCCATGGAGAAGTCTAAGGTTGAACATAAAGAAAATAGACAATCAACACACATCTTGAAAGATGCCAAAACCAGAATGTTAAATTTCGGAAAAGAAATACGGAAAGCAAGCAGTAAGAAATGCTTATTTTCTCAACCCAAGTTTTGAAAAGGGAACAAAAAATTATTATTTATACATTACAAAATGACCTTTTCCAGTGAAGAAAACAATCCTGTACCACTTTTCATAACAGAATTGAAATGAACATATATTTTTTTGTAAATATGAAAGGGAGACGGAAAAAGGAGAACACAAAAGAATAAAATGACATTGAGGTCCCAGATAATAGGTTTTGCTTGTTTGAATGCATAATCTTCAGGAAAACGGAAAATATTTGTACAATAGATACTGCATGGTGTGATGCAATATTAAGTGATAAAGAAAGAACATAACACATCAAGAAATACTGAACTCATTGTTGCTGCTCTTATTCAAGAAAACCCTCTATTGGTGTAAAACGAAGTTTGAATGATGATTGCATCATCACACCTTTATCTGAAATATTCTACCTGTTTAAGTATGAGATGCTATATTTAAGAAATGAAAACTCCAAACTGATGATAGATTAAGGAAAAATCCAGCCCATGAACCTAGGAGTGGAAGAGACCAGATGAATCATAATGTCCAGTTCCCTGTGTATTACTGAAGAATTGTATCCAAGTCCCAGAACAACTTGTCATTTCCTTACAATATTTATCTGTTACAAAATGACTGTAGCAGCATAATCCAATGCTCTTTCACACTTGTATTTCACAAAGCCATGCAAGACCATTTACACATTGCTTTCGAGAAAGCAGACTAGGCATTGAAAACCTAATAGGGAACCTTTGTGGGTTTTTCCGTAAAAGTGTTTGTTTTCATTCAGCATTAGCAAGACTCATTAGTAGCATTTTTGTATAACGTATTTAGCAATATAAACAGTTATTTTCGTTCTGAGGAAACACTGAAAAGGCATGTTATAAAACGTATGTTATAAAAAAGAGAATGTGTCACATTAACGTTGCAATGATAACCATCATTGAATTTAAAGAGATCATTTTTAATTAAATATTTGTTATTAATTGAAATGTAAAAAGGAAATTTTATGTGCAACTTATCTCCATTTGTTATCATTTTATGCAGAATATGAACAAATTTGATACCTTTGACAATCAAACAGCAACTCACGCATTTTTGGAACATTAATTTCTTTCCATGGTAAAATAACATCAATCCTTAAGAAAGACAGTAATTAGGAGAAGAGAGATTTAATCTCCTACAAAAGATGTTTATAATGGCTATTGACAATGTTAATGACTTTTATACCACAGAAACACACATCTTCTTAAAAGTACCATTCATTCTATAGTTCAGTCAGTGTATAGGTCATAAGAAATCCACCCCTCTGTTCAATATCCCCATAAAACCCAAAAGCAATTGGGAAGATCTGTTTCCTCCCACTATGACATGTTATGAAAGAAACTTAGGCATCAAAGAAGGAAGCTTAATAAAAGCCTCTGCTCAACATCCAGTTCTGGTTAAAACAGGAAAAAATCGAATAGAAACTTTCAACAAAATGCTGCATAAAGAATACAAAAAGTAAGGACCTTCTGCTGAATCAATGGTACGGCTCTGTCTTCAGTACAGGTCACTGTTGCAGTGAAATACACCACAGAATAAAAAGGGTTTTGAGAAGGCCACGGAGAAACCATTTAAAAGTCNGCAATACTATACTTCCTACCTGGAATTTTAAGCCAAACTCTATCTCAGAGGGATATAAAATATTCAAGTAGGGGGCTTTATTTTCTTGATGGGAGTGTCCTGAATCCTCCTGTGAAGCACCCAGTGTTGATCTGTTACCTAAGATTTAATGCTTTTTCTCTCTGGGCTGCTGGTAGTCTTATCTCAGTCATTACTGCCTCACTAAGGTATTTATTTGGATTTCAAGGAAAACAAATGTCCACTTCTAATAGTCCCAAAATTGTTGTCACTGTTGTTCAATCTCACCACACATTTGTTGAAAGAAGATTCATCATCAAAACTTCCTTTGTTTTCAAATGAAAAGCCCATTATTTTTTACCTCATTAGAGTATTTGTTTTCCCAGGAAGTTTCACACAGAAAACTTTCCTGGACTTCTGTGAATGGAACAAACATTTGCTACGTTTCCATACCTGGTGGTTCTGCCATTTTTGTGCTTCACTTTTTGCCCACTTACAGAGTTTCCACTTTAGGAAGAATATTTTATTGACTTCTTCCAATAACTTCTTTCTGGATATTTGCTCTTTATGTCTTTATTAGTCATCTCTCTTAGATGCCTTTCAAACTACCCACTTTCTCTTACATTTTAATAAGGCAAAATTCTATTAGATTCCCAAATGACCATGGCATATCTGTTTTCCTTCACTTCTTATCTAAGTAACTGGGTGGACACAGGAACAGTTTTCAGACTTGGGCTTAACTTAAACGTATAAGCTCCCTAAGACACCCCTATACATGTAATTCACTGCTACCTTACCATATAGCTTATTGCTTTTGTAATTTGTTAAAACTATGCAAGTAGCTAATTACGATGAACCCACACACACAAAATAACAAATGAAAAAGAACAAACACCCGAGTTAGACTTAGAACCCCCCAAGCCCAAAGAGGTAATAAAGGAGAAGCCATAGCGAGCGCTTGTCAGCAGAAGAGTGAGGTGAACATCTGGTATGGTGCAGCTGTATCTACTCTAGTACATTAAATGTGCCCACATGTCTAAGGGATCCGCTGGCTTGGAACAAGCTGCATCTGTGCAAGACACAATTGGTTTTAGCCTCCCAAACAAGGCAGCTGCATGAAAACCACCTGGTTTCTGGAATGTTCTACCACCAAAGAGCAGCCAGGAATGGTTTAGCAAAAGCACTCATTCACTGTAACACACAAAACCTCGGCCACAGGGTGTTCTACACCTTCCTCACGTGTATTTCTTCCTAGCAGCTGCAAAAGTTACTGGGATTTGAACCTGCTGGTAGTGCTGAAGCTCTAGGTTATGCATCTTGTCAACTGGCCGGAAATACCTGGCCATTGGCCTTTCCAGCTACAGACCCACAGTTAAAAGCCACTGCCCTATAGGTAGTTGGGATGACGCCTACCAAAATGTGAGCTGACACTCTGCGACATGGCCCCCACCTGTGCAGTTTTCCAACGCATTAATGTAGCAGATGTGAACACCACAGACCATCTTTGAGGGGGAGGTGGAAAGCAGAGAACTCTAGAAATACCAGGAAGGGCTTGCTTACATTATTAAATGTGTTTGATTAATAACCTTTATTCTTCTTGGAGTACAAGGCATTTAGTTATGGCTGACAGAGTTAATGATCCTCAGAATATTAAACCACATGCAAATCAAACCCTTAAATCTGAACTCTTTATTGTTTCTAACTTGATATTCTCTGGCTGGATTCTGTGTGTCATTTCAGTTAGCTGTGCAGTAATCCACATTGTGACATATATTGTTACTAATGCCCTGGTTTCCTATGTTCTCAGCAGGCAATCCATCCGATAAACACAATAATGTTTATCATATCTCAGTGTTATGGAATATTTTTTGCAGAAAAACCTTCCATTTCCGTCTTCTTGGTGTTTTCATGGATTTTGAATTGTTCTGCAGAAATGTATTTCTGAGCTGTTTTAATAAGTGACAGTATAATCCCTATATATGTAGATTAAGGCAATTTGAACAGCAATTTGTCCAGCATTTTCCTCTATCACATGAAGAGTGATTAGTGGGGCTGACAATGGTTTAACAGCAGATGCTAGTTCATGAATAGCAGTAGGCTTTTCCAATACAAGCTGGAAAGATCTCAGTAGATTGACTTTCTTGAAATTCATGGTTGAAGAGGGAATCATAACGCACCCAGTGATTACATGCCTCTTTCTGGTGAATGACAAGGCTTTCAGTCAAAGTCATCCTATAGGAACAAAATTATTTGCTGCTCTTTACGAATAAGCATTACTGCCACAGAGGACACCCTAGTCTTCCCGGGCATGAGTTGTATGCTATTTTCAGGAATTTAAGTGTCCTAAATTACTCCTTGGAAGAGCTGCTCCGCCAGTGTAGTGAGACCACAGGGAGACTTGCCTTGCGTCAAGGTAGTCCTTGCAAACACTTCCTCTCTCCTTGTCACTAGATGCTGTCAACAGCACGTTTGAAAGCCAGGTTGCCATACACTAACAGCGCGAATAACTGCAACCTGGGCAATGTTTAGGGACAATCTCCAGGTAAGTAAATACTTATTAAATAAGAGAAGGGTATTTAAAGAACACGTTGGTGCTGGGTGTCACCACAAAAATCTACCCAGGTTTTCTATCCAAGGTAAACTTTCCTAGCCAGATTTATGAGCCCTTAAATGGGAAACTATCCTTCCTGTTTTGTGACTGGGGACTCAGAATCTTTTCATAAAACCATTGCCAATTAATATCAGTTTTGCAATAGATCTAGAATACACAATCAGAGCAATTGCTAATGATCTCTCTTATAATTTACATATTAATTATTTACATGGGTAAAAGGTCAAGGAACCTCAGAAATATTGACAGGGTATTTGTTGACGCGAATGACAGAATACCAACTTTGGGAAAGTATTTCGACTGCAAAATCAATCACCTAGCTTAATTGATTTAGCAACTGCATATTAGACATGAAAGAAATCCAAGATAAAAAAACCCTGTACAAGAGAAGCATAATGCGATTTTTTGAAAACTCAACAGTTTAGATGAAGATACATCTCTTGCAATGAGGTCATTTTAATTTATGATTTTTTACGATGGAACTACTTTGACAGACTTCTTACTTGATTTACAGTGAGTTCAGAATTGAATTGCTAAACTTTATGAAGCAGAGGAATTTGTATCAAAGGAACTTTGTGAAATGAGCTAAAGGAATATGATATAAAAGAGTTCTATTAAGGCCACCACTGGAAGAACCATACTTCTTCCTGATTGCAGAGACCTCCTCTGCTGCTTCTCATAACTGACATCCTTAGAGACTCTCTGAATGCCTATGTATTGTATAGGGTTTATTATCACACCTTAAATCAGATTATCTGAAAATGGCTGCATTTCATTGTCCCTCAAAGTGTAATTGTTCACATAAACTTGTTTTATGTCAAATCCCTTCAGCTGCCTTCCAGTGTGCTAGTCTTCCCACAGTGAATCTGAATCACCCATGTGAGAGGTCAAATTTGTTCTGAAGTTAGTATGAATACTCTTTGCTGATTATCATAGAATCATAGAATCATAGAATGGTTAGAGTTGGAAGGGACCTTAGAGATCATCAAGTTCCAACCCCCCTGCCATGGGCAGGGACACCTCTCCCTAGAGCAGGTTGCTCAAAGCCCCATCCAACCTGGCCTTAAACACTTCCAGGGATGGGGCATCAACAACTTCCCTGGGCAACTTGTTCCAGTGCCTCACCACCCTCACAGGAAAGAACTTCTTCCTAATATCTCATCTAAATCTCCCCTCTTCCAATTTNCCAGCCATTCTCTGCCCAACCTGTATTTGTGCCTGGCATTGCCACGTCCCAGGTGTAGGACTCTGCACTTGGCTTGGTTGAACTTCATGCCATTTGCATTAGCCCACCTCTCCAGCCTGTCCAGGTCCCTCTGGATGGCATCCCTTCCCTCCAGCGTGTCAACCGCGCCACCAAGCTTGGTGTCATCGGCAAACTTGCTGAGGGTGCACTCTATCCCACTGTCCATGTCTCCAACAAAGATGTTAAATAGTACTTATTGGCTAGCAGACTCATGTAAAACGTATGTGAGTACAAGGAAAGGGGTTGGGAACCACAATGTACTGCAATTGCAATTTATCCTAGGTACAATTTTTAATCTACAGTTAATTTTGAGTTACAGCTAGACATAATCTCGCCTGCTCTCTCAGTCTCAGTCTCTTGGCTCCATGGTTAAGGGGCTGACAATAATTATCCTTTGCCATCATGATTACACTATGAATTCTTGACTGAGTGCTCTAATGGTACGATCATTAAAACAAACAAAAGTCAGTAGGACTGTTGCTGGCAGTCATTAGACGGCTCTCCCCAGAATCAGGGCTAGACAGAACAGATCCCAAGTAAGAGGATAATAGCCAACGTTTCTGTGTTCCTGTTGGAAGAGGTAGACACATAATTTAACCAGATTAAGTTAGTGCGGCTGCCTATGTTACCTATGTAATTAACTGAGAGAGAGAGTGGGGCCAAAGTTAATGAAATTGAATATCCATATTTAGGTCTTTGGAGACACTTTCCATTGAGCATACAAGGGACATAATGAACATAAGTAGTTATTTCAGCTGGACTGTATTGGTTTCTGACACTTCAAATTATAGATAAGTATCTAAATGGAGCACTTAATTAAGGTAGACTGGATTCAGTGCTAATTCATTCTGATTTGAATGAGTGGATTTATCTCTTATGTATAAATGGAAGTGGATTCTTGACTGAGTTTTTAACCTTCTAACTGAGTAACAGTTGGCTTCCAAATGCTTCAGTAACATGAGATTTTAAGAATCATGCTGTGATTTGTTGCACAAAATAAAACACGAATTTGGCACACAAGTTTCTCCTTAGGCAAGCACTTGTTCTAAATGACTTTTACATATGACAAAAACTCAGCTTCTATTTAAGTGACAAACAGATAATGCAGGTTACGTTTATAGGATAGGACACGATCTGATCCGTCACTTGCAGATGAATGTCCATAGCTCTACTAATTTGTTTTGATCACACAGAACTTCTGATGACATTAACTGGAGAAACATGGACCTGTAATTTTCAATATAAGCACAAAAATGCAATATCTATTTACTGTTTAAAAATTTTGGTTGGTGTAGATCGTACTATTAATCCACTCCATGAGATATTATTGAAATCTCAAGACTTTTTTTTTTCCCACATAACTACTTATCAGTTCTCTAAATACACACAGAAAGACTAGGATCCTGACCTGCTGTTCCCAGACTGACCTGAAACTAGGAAAAAATCTTCAGATAAATGGTAATGATTAGGAAGAGGTCCTGTGTTTTAAGCAGGATTAAATGTCCATCTGATTTAAGTCTGGAACTTCCACCCTTGAATTTAAGTATTGCAATTTAAAAAATTTATTTGTAATTTATAAATGCATAGGTAAAGAAAGATCTAGACACCTTTATTCACAAATTTCTTTTTAGTTATTCTTTCCAGTTTTGTCTAACTTTAATCAAAACAAACCCACAAACAATTCCAAGATTCCAACATTTTCCATTAAATCCATACTAAATGTGGTTACCATTTCTTACCATGTTCCAGAGCATAAGTAGCAAATTATTCACTGTTGTGTCCACTAAATTGGAAGTAAGGTCATTTTCTGAAGGTAGTAGCAGCATTCAGTAGTACTGGCTTGCTCATAATATAGCAGCCAAAGACTGATATACTCCAGAAAATCAAATCTGATATTAATCCTCAACATTACAAGGAATAAAATGGCTCCTATCTATAAACACAATAAAAGTTACCATGCAGAACTTACTGTGCTGGCAGTGAATCCCATTGAATCCCTCTGGACATTTGCAAACATATCCAATGAATGTGTCGCCTCGGTACGCTTCACCGATTTCACATATCCCACCGTTATGACATGGATTAGGAAGGCAGGGTCCTGAGACAGGGGAAAAAAGGAAAAATATATATATACATATATAATAACAACCACAATAATTTCAGTCATTTATATGCATTTATTGAAGAAATACAATCTCTTATGCAGACCTTCATATTCCACTAACCCACTAAAATATACCCTTCACTTAGTTCAGATAACTTGCCAGCACAGATTTTTATGAACACGAAAAAATATGAAGCATGTCACTACTCATTAATCACAACATTAATTTTTAATGTAAGAGAAGACAGGAGACAGAGAAGCTAAATCTTGTTCTCCTATTAAAGATAACAGGCATTCTAACTTTTATACCACTGAGGAAATATGTATTAATGAAACGTGCTTATCATGTACAGTGTGACATGTACAATACCCCTGAATAATCACTACATGTCAAGTTAGTAGTTTGAGAAGATCTTTGCTACGGCTTTGGGTGACTTTCTGAACATGTGCCTATCTGGGCCAGCAGTTTGCAGCTACTAAACCAACTACTCCTTTTTCACTGAGTGGATTTTCAGCATATTCACTTCAAGCTGATTTTGAAAAGGTCTTCTGATTAAATTCTCTCTTTTTTTTTTTTTCTCCCCACATGCTAGGATACCTAAAATTTCAGCAGTGAGATTTAATTTGTTAGGAGATCTAAAGTTTATTCATTTAACAGCATGTGTTAAAAGCCTTTTACATCTTATTATCTTACTAATATTACCTGTAACATAACTCCTACTAGAAGAAACACTTTAGCATTTTGATGATTTTTTTTTGCTAATCTTACCTTAAAGAACTGCTAATCATTGACTGGAAAGCCTGATATGCAAGTTTGTCTGTGAAACAGTTAGTGACTTTAATATAAAGTACATTATTTTCAACCTTTGTCATGTGTGTAGAAAAGTGTTAACCTTCCCTTTTTGGAATACAATGTCATAAATATTCACCCCATAAAATTCCATTTAAAAAAAAAAAAAAAACAAAATAAAACAAAACAAAACAAAAAACAAACCCAAACCAGAAAAGAACTTCTTTCCACAGCATAATTTACTGACAATCAGCACTGAGAATTGAATGATTTAAACTTAAAAGAGCTATAAGTTTAATGTTTCTGAGTGTCTGCCCATAACTTTATGTTTTCAATTACAAACCCAACGTTTGACAGATGCTCACAGAAACAACATTCATTCAGATTGTTACACTAGTGAAAACTGCACTCCAAAAAAATATTAATTTGCAAAAGAGAAAAATTAATGGAATAACAATGATGTCAGAACTCATTCCCCAGTTTTAACTGCCTGGGTGGTTGTAGCAATTTCAGAAACTATCCATGTACATATTTCTATTACAACTTACTTACATCATCAGCCAGTTTCAGGACACGATCCTGCAGAAGTTATGCTTGTGTCCATGTAGACATAGGATATATCTCAGTGAACTCAATAAATAAAAGACATGAATATATAGTAGCTTATTCTAAATTAGCAGTTAAAAACCCATGAAGATGAAAAGGAAGTGACTGTTGTCTTTTTGGTTTTTCCCCATCCACATTCTGCATTACACTTTAAATGTAATGGCACTTTACATTCTTAACTCCTGGCAACATATATCACCCCTTTAACAGGTTAAGAGAGACTCACGGCTTCCAAGTATCACAGCTTATGTTCATGTTATTTCTCCTCTGCAATATTTTGAGAAGAAACCTGCTTAATAATTTGCACTTTTGGTCTCCCAATGAATATGAGCTATGCACTTTTTTTTAAGTCTCTATCATAGTTCTGCAGTTTGGGGAGTACCTGTAAGTAGCCTCATATGTTAATTATTTCTACGCAAGCAAATCTCTAATCTTCCAAGAACAATAAATCTTTTAATAATTACTTTCTCATTTTGCTTGCTGCTTTCTCCATATGGCTTGTTAAGCACATGTTCAGCATACTTTCATTGATTTTCTTTAGATTTTGCATTTTTTCAGATCAGTACAAAGGCTTAAAAGGTCATTTAAGGTGTATGGTAATGGATATACTGTGCATGCTAGTATTTCTAACTAATCTTAGTCTTCTACGATGCTTTTCTAATGGAAAATAAAACCACACTATCAATATGTACACTTTTTTGGGGGGGCCTGATTACAGTTGTTATTTGGTCATAGACATATAATAGCAGTATTTTCAATCTAAATGCTGAGTAATTTTCCTTTGGTTTGTTGGATTTTTTTTTGTTAGTAGAAATTGGTTGTTCAAAAATGATTTTGAGAGCAATGAAACATCTTAATTAAATACATTGAAACTAGTAAACAACAATCATCCAATTTTCACTAGTTAGCATTAATTTCCTAAAAAGGACATGGGTTAGAACTCATCTGCATTCTAAAAGAATGAATGATTGAGACATTAAAAAGTCTGTATCATCATACCTTGTTTCTCCTAATTCTCCAGAGGACTATACTCTGAGTTCATACACCTTTAGGATATTTAAATTGCATGAAATTTCAAGCATATGATTCTTTTTTTTTTTTATTTTTCTTTACAGGATCCCTTATGTAATTTATGTAGGTTTAAGTGTCTTGAGGATTTTGAGCATTAATTCTGCTCTCATTCCATTTAAGCATCAAAAATGGTATATAAGATATCAGCACTTCTGCTAGATGAAGACTCTACCTGGACTTGTGCAAAGCATTTCACACTGCCCCCCTTGACATCCTGGTCTCTAAATTGGAAAGACATGGGTTTGATGGATAGACCACTCAGTGGATAAGGAACTGGATGGATGGCCACACTCAAAGGGTTACAATCAACGTCTCCACGTCCAAGTGCTGACCTGCGATAAACGGTGTTCCTCGGGGATCAGTACTGGGACCAGTGCTGTTTAACCTCTTTGTTGGCAACATCGGCAGTGGCATTGAGTGCACCCTCAGCAAGTTTGCTGACAACACCAAGCTGTATGGTGCAGTTGACATAGTGGAGGGATGCCATCCAGAGGGACCTGGACAGGCTCAAGAGTTGGGCCTATGTGAACCTCATGAAGTTCAACCAGACCAAGTGCATAGTCCTGCATCTGGGCCACAACAATCCCAGGCATAAATGCAGGTTGGGCAGAGAATGGATTGAGAGCAGTCCTGACAAGAAGGATATGGGGGTGCTGGTTGATGAGAAGCTCAACATGAGCTGGCAGTACTCCCGCAGCTCAGAAAGCCAACCACACCCTGGGCCACATCAAAAGCAGCGTGGCCAGCAGGTTGAGTGAGGTGTTCAAGACGGGGTTGGATGGGGCTTTGAGCTACCTGGTTTAGGACATATCCTTCCCATGTCAGCAGGTTGGAAATAGATGAACTTTAAGGTCCCTTCTAACAGAAACCATTTTATGATTCTATGATGAAAGGTCCCAACTAACTTCCATAGGTACACATAGGCTTTTAAATAACATTGTATTGAATGCTGGATAGTTAATTCCCTGACAATCTGATTAATATTCTTGGTTATTCAGATCTATAGCAGTAAGTTCAGAAACATTCTTCTTCACCAAAAAAATAAAACTTCAAACTTGTCAACTGATTTCAAAAAACAATGGACTTCAGGGATTTGGGTTTTTCAGATCAATAGCACTGTAATACTTTTGCAGGTAATCTTTAAGTGGCTTCCAACACAAAGAGAACAACAACACTTGATCAATATTAATGAGCAGTGGAATTCAATGGTATGCTTTCCAGGCATTTTTATCCATGTTCATATAAAATAATGTCAACAAGATTAATTGTGCACTAAAAGTAATAGATCTATTCACTTTGCTGCTCTTTTGAGTCCTTCTTTGTGCAGTTTCAGGGGTATTAGCCAGCATAATGAGTCTAGTTCAAAATACATCATTCTGTTATTCAATTGAAATCCCATGCTGTTTTCGAAAAACATATTGCAAGTTAACTGAAAGTATAGAAGGTTTTAAATTTTTCAGATGCTCTTACTGAAATCTGGGATTTCATAGATGGACAAATCAAACAAACGCATCCTCAGTAGAGTTGCAAAGGAACTCATGGCAGAACCATGTTATCTGTTTTCTTCTTTGACAAGTACAGTCAACTAAAACTTCATAAAAATAAAATAATGTATAATGCTATACTGAAGCAGTAATTGCATATTTAAGAGAAAGCATTAGTTCGTCTACAGCAAGAAAAGTCAGAAAAGCAAGGAAAACATAATTTCATCAAGAAGACTGTGATTTTTGACAGTGATAATATATAGAAAAAGTGAATTAACCTGCTTAGAAAAACTACCTATTTTTGTCTTGCAGGATATCCAAGTTCTTTTTAAGTAATGGAAAGAAGTGGCCAAATACCTTTCAACATTTTTCCCCTGACAGTTTGGAGTAAATACATTTTTTAAAATAGCTAGTCTAATTTTGAGCTTTTTCTGCATTGCATTCCATTTTTTGAAAAAACAAAAACGCAACAAAAACCAACAACAACAAAAAAAAAAAAACCCAAACACCACATAAAAGGAAACAAAGAGATCCTAGAAATATTAACAATTATAAAGTACATTTAAATATATGTATGGGAATGTCATTACTAAACTTCTGATTGCTGTCTTTTTAATTATTTAGCTTCACTACAGCCTGACTGTATCTACATGAAGAAGCATTTGTGAAGGAATTTGAAGAGCAAGAGGTCTTATGCTGAGGACATGATGTCCACACAGTGTACTTCCTGAGAACTGGGTGGTAGAGGTACTCTGGGCTAGCTCTAGTCTCTGTCAAGGTTTTTCATCTGCTTAGGCTTATATCAGTGTGTGTGAGGTATGACACTAATTACTGTCTCATCTAAGTGCCCAGGATGCCGTAGAATTTAAGGGGAAATTAAAAAATGAAAATATTAAGTTTCTGATGTGCTGCTGCTGCTGAAGGACTGCAGCACTTCCACTCCTCACCCAGCTGAGGACAGCAAGAGCCTTACATGAGTTCATCTGGAGCAGAAAATTCATCAGGGACAGGCAGAGAACCTGTCTTGAAAGCGAAGGTTGTGCAGATGGTCAGTGACACACCAAACACATGCAAAATTTTGTACAATGCACCGAGGTGCATTATCAAGAAGTCTACAGACACATATTTTTTCTAAGGAATCTTTACCTAGGACTTAAAAATGTTGCAAAAGCCAACTTTGAAATACAATGGCTAACAGTGGAGTTGTGTAGCATTAGCTTATCAAAATCCAAGAAATAAGAAAGTAGTTGAAAGAGTAGCCTTAATAGGAAAAAATGTTCTTTCCTTTACTTTTTATTCAGTGTCAGCTATCACAGCATAAGCCATTTCTTATGCTTCCATCAAACACCATTAAGTGTTTTTGACCAAATAAAAAATCTGTTGCTGCTTTGGTGGGAGAGACATTAAAAAACAACATGTGGTTACAGGTGGCATAGTTAAGCAAGAGTTGCATCCTCCTCAAAGTCTGATTCCTTGTACTCAAAGGTGTGCTTGCTGCCGTACTACAAAAAATTATCAAAAAATCATCAAAAAATCAAACCCATTATTTCTTACTAAGACAAAATTAAATAAGGAATATGAATATGTAAAAAAAAAAAAAAAATAAAAAAAATACTCCAGTAGAGTGACACAGGCCAAATAATCACATTTTTAAAAAGTAAAATTAAAGGCAGTGCGACACAAATATTAATAATGTTGATAGTATGTATCTATCCATCTTCTTTTCATGTAGAAATAATGTAACTTCAATGAAAAATACTAGATCAGATATTGTCCTTGGTATACACCAAGATGAACACACTGTTAGCTGTAAAGCTAATTGCTTCAATTATTTTGTGGAATATTACTGAAGTAGGACTAATAGATAATGTTACTCTGATGATACAGTAAGCTCCAAATCACATTAAACCAAATACTGGAGTTATCATCAAACCAATAAAAGGTATCAAATGAATTTACACTCCATTGTAAAAGAAGAATACTCTCTAGATGCTTGCCTTCATACCCCTAGCTTTTCTTAAATTCCTCTTGGCTCTACATGAATATCAGCCAAACATTCCCCCCTCCTCCCCCCCGCTAAGTTGAAGTCTTCATCAGAGATTTTTCATGTATTTTTAACATCAGTAGTTTGAAGTAGTAGTAGGAGCAGTAGTTCTGATAATACATATGACTTTAGGTGCTTCCTCTGCCGAAGCAAAGTCTTCGGAGTAAGCTGTGACAGAGCTCACTTACCAAGAGCTCTCATATTTTGAAATGACTATGGTGAAAAGAAGCCAGCGGCACATACGACACCTTTCATCTTTATGGCAAGAGAAGAACTAATCTCCTTGCTGCTGGAGCTAGCAGAATGGCACAAGCTTCCCATGATGAAGAAGCTGAGGATTATCACACTGAATTAGGCTCAGTGTCCAGATAGTCCAGAAGAAAACTGAAGAACTCCACAGTAGGAATAACTAAAAATCTGAATTAGATATCTTACAAATATTTGAGATAAGCTTAATCTCTGAATCTTTATATTTGACTTACTTTTCTACCTAGCACGTTTGTTTTCTCCATGTAGTTAAAAAATAAGTCTATGCCATCTACATATGCACAAAGGAGAGACCAACTCTTTTTCAGAAGTATATTAAAATTTTTCATTCCTCATCATCCTTTTAAAAACTCAAGAGGATTTTTGAAAGATGTGCCCCTTCAAATTTGGACACAAATCCAAAATGTAACATAATCATATTCAAAAGAGACTGTATTCAACAGAGACATACAAACGAGCATACAAATCCAGTAGGAATATCCCTGCAGATTCTGACAGAAAACTGCCTTATTGCACAAAAAAGCCAGAAATCTAACAAAAGCTTTTGAGGGTCTCTGATTTTCCTCAAGGTTTACTACTTTGCCTATTAATTTAATAGGATTTAGCAAGGCTCATCTGACACTAAGGCTGGGTCTAGGTGTCCCCAGCTGCGTATTTATGTGGGAGTAATGGTACATCAGAGACCATTTTGACAACTTGACAGAAAAGATCCTGCATCCTGCTCAGTTCAGGAAATGGTTAAATCATACCAAAATACATACTTATGTTTCAGTCTATCTACAGGTTCAGGCACACAAGTATGACATAACCATTCCAGCAATGTGGTGTAGCGCATTAGGTGTGACTAGTATGCAGACTTTGAGACTGTGGACAACCTTTGTGGTTAAGACTAAGTTTCTGCTCAAGTATTTTGCACATTTCACCTGTATTCAGAAAGGAACTACCTGTTCCCAAGAACAGTCTTGACATAGCCAGGCCCAAAGACCAGCATGTTTGTTCACTATTTGAAACTACATCTACACCTCAGCTGCCTGCTGCTTTACAAAGCACTGAAGATATCTGAAGACAGCATTCCCAGCAGATGTGTTGCAGACTTTCTGCCAGAAAGGGCTGTAATGATGGAAATGGATTCTTCTAGTCAACATACTCAATTCCGCCACTTAGCAATGAAGCATCTTCAGTAATCAAGGAATGTGCTGTAGTCCAGTATCTGCTCTTTTTTACTCATAGAGAGTACTTTTTGCCCTTAAAAAGTCACTCTATGTTCAAAATTTACATAAACATATAAATGTTTTAGGGCTGAATTCCCGTTATACTGTTGCATCATGACATTGCTCAAAGAAAATACACAAGTCGCTCAGTTTAACTAAAGCCCATGGAAATGGAACTTGATATATTTTGAACTACCTCATCCTTCAAGTTTTGCAAAGTATAATAAGAAATTCTTGCTTGTCCAACATACTTGAATATTTTAAAACAAGGAGGAAAAAAACCCACAAACAAACCACAATAGCTCTTACAGATCAATATATTTCATATGATTTCCTCTTGGCATTTGCCACTGTTTGTTCTATTTTGCTGTTAGGATACAAATGAACTTTGTGTCAACAAATATTTATTATACCGACAGTTTACCTGAAAAGAATTGGCATTGTAGAAAATCGTTCACAATTTATGTGGAATATTGATAACATTAACTCCTTGCTATATGTTATGCCAGTTAAGGCAAGAAAGTAGTAAAAATAATTAGCAGTTACACACACCATCGTCTCATTAATATTCTCAAAATATCAGCTATTATTTGGAAAAAAAAAATAAATCTGTTCAGCCTGGCTCATAAGTGAATTAGTACTGTATTAGACTCTATCTACCTATATATTCATTATAAACTAATGGCACTGATCCAGACTTAATTGCACTGTGATTAAATATTTATCTTGTTTTTAATGCAGCAAATGGAGCGTGCTGATTATAATGATCAAGGTGTCTCCATCTGGATGCAGCAAAAGCTAAGGTTCACCTCCTGAGAGTAAAATGCTTTAGGTCATTTCTGCGCATTTCCCTCTAATTCTATTCTGTGGATTTCTGTTACAGAGAGGAAATTTGAACTGATTGTCCAGCCATCTTTCAACCCCTTTTTTACTAAATAATACTTAAAACACTGTCTGACAAGATGTTATCTAAACTTGATGGCTATGCAGTGATTTCTCTCAATAGAGAGTCTTAAGCTTCTCACCTCACCGTTCTACCAACTGAAAATGACAGATTATACCCAAACTTGAGGTGTGGTCAGTGTCGTAAACAATATAGTAATGCTATAGAGGGTGAGATCTGAAAATGCTCCAGAAGCTGGAGAAACTGTTCAGTGCACTACAAGACATTTTCCCCAAGTTTTCTCTTCTTATTTCTCCTTATACCCCTAAGCTTGCAAGCTTGGGAACTTTCGCCATTTTCAGTGCTGTTTTTCAGCTCTTTATACCCTCCATCACCCTACATATGAGATTCTGAATAAAGCCCATGGTATTCTATCCCACCAGTTATGTCATAAATGTACCCTAGCAAATTGATATCAAACTTATTCTGCATTTCTGCATGTCCTTTCACAGGAGGATTTTATCTTCCCAAAGAATACCTGTTTTCTTTACTGAAAATCCAGGCTCAGGGTCTTTTCCTTCTCTTCCTCTAACTTTATACTCAGGCAGCATCATCGTTATGTTTTTTCCTAGATGATACTATTTCTGTCACTGACTTCTCCCACTCTTATTGTCCCACATGTGGGGGCTTGGTTGCTATGGTCCGTTTTTTGTCATTTATTTTGTATCATTGTTCAATCCAGACTGATATAAAAAATAAAATAAAATAAAATAAAATAAGAAATCTTTTCAAAATCTCTGTTGAGTCTGGTTCACACTGAACAGAGAAACCTCTGCAAATGCAGAGAATCTTGTATTTTGTAAGTAATTTGCCAGAGGATTGCAAAGACTTGAAGAATTTTGCACGTTAAAATATTCAGAGAATCGTTATATATTCAGATGTTCAAAGGACTTGGTTCAAAAGTGTAATTCTGACAACACTAATGTCTACAGGTTCTTTATTAGTATAAACTCTCAAAATCCATTATCTATATAGTTGAAAGAAACCCATCTGTGTATTTACTGCATTGGTCTGTTGCTTAAGTGAAATATACCCAGCAATAAAGGAACTACACATAGTTTGGTATCCGGACTCCACTGCCAGCTGGGATTTCTCTGCAACAGAGTTAATTTTGTCATTGCAATTATTTTTATCATATATGAAAATGTCATTTTGCATTGTTTCACTGCACTTTAAACTGCCAGTGTCCAGGATCTCTCATCCTTTTTTGACTGTGTTTCACTAATAACTGAAAAATGGAAAAAACCTGAAAAGATTATGTGAACCTTAATTATAACAGCAAATAGATTAAAACCCAGTTAGTCCTCTTGCTGAGCATTCCAGTGGGAACTAAAAAAGGCAACAGACTAAACTTATGCTATTCATATTTGTATGAGTCAGGTCCTAATTACTAGTGTCGCATTAATGACATGGAAAGAGCAGAAGAGAATCTCAGAGGGTGGTTATCCTTAGGACATGAAATATTATTAAAAAGTGATGAAAGAGAATTTCTAAATGTGAAATATATATAGTCCAAAAAGGCATAAAGTTGTCCACAGCAGAAATCAAAGGAAACAGACAAGACTTACACTTCATTCATTTATTTCCCTTAGGATGTAGGACAGAGGAAATATATCCTTTCCTCTCTGCATTTTTTCTCCGGCTGTCATCAAACCCTTCCAATCTCATGTGCCCTACCATAAATCCTGTTGAATTCCAGATCCTGTCACTATTCTCCAACACTTACTCCCTTCTTAGCCAGATTATTATCTCTTTTCTCCTCATAGCCCATTCCTGCTTCACATTGCTCTCTTCCCAGCTCAGAAAACCACACACCGCGTAACCATCCCAATTTAAAATCATAATACATGTGCCATCAGTTTTTAAATTGCAAAGACTGGATGCCTGCTTCCTTTCAACTAGTTGCATCCACAGCCCAAATACAAACTAATTGGTCTTGATTAATGCCATTCACATGCCGTTAGTTGTACATGGATGAAAACACCCACCTATTTTGGCGGGTAATGGTAATAATTCCTTCACAGCAATATTGGAGATCAGTCTTTTCTGATAAACAATGTTTTAACTTAAAATTCCCTTTTGTGTTGTAGCACAGGATGCAGGTTATTGTGTTTCTGTTAGAGTTCTCTGCATAGGTAAGTTTTGCCTTCAGCAGAGCCTTGTGCAGGGGCTGGGGAATAAGCTGCAGCACTCCTGAGGCCACAAATATATTGCTTTAGGAAATGGTATGGCAAACTTCCTCTGGAGGAACACACCCTTTTCTGGTGTCCACCCTCAGCATGTGGCTCATTGGGCACACCCGGCTTTCCACCAGTTTGCAAGATCCACAGACCCATGCACAAGCACAATGATGGCCATATTCATCTCGACTGACTTCAAATGATGAGGGCATGAACAAGACATAATTCACCTCACCTTAGTATAGATGACCTGAGTGTGTGTTAATATTCCCTTCCTGATCTAGTCTAATCAGTAGCTGGGTATGAATCTCGAAAGGAAATCCATAATATTACTCATCTGCTGGTGGAATGGAGTCAGACACAGAGCAGGTCATCTGTCTGGCAAGGGTGGATGCTGCAGTTAGGTTCTGAATGTCAGGTTGTAAGACCAATATATACCATGAAAACAAACCCACTGCTATACTAATGTGATGTGTCCTTTCAGCAAGGGTAGCTACAGGACTTAAAGGGTTTGAAGCAAATTCTTTATTTGGAATTTCTTAAGGGGTTGCAACACACTGCCTGTATTCTGCCACCCAGCATTCGGATAGAAACATGACTTGATGACCAATACATTACATTATACCTTCTGCCCCTGCCACTGCTCAAGGGAGGCTAAACAGAACACTACCCTGACAAGAACATTGATTTGCATTTTGTTTCAAAAACCGCTCAGTATTACTGATTCACAGAGAAAATTATTAGAATGCTTTTCTCTTCCGGGAGGCTGGATTAAAAAAAGAAAGTTGAGAAATTCCAGGTTGATATAGAAAGATTAAATATCAGATATTGAAACACTGTCCCTTAGTGTATATCAATATATAAATACTGTTCTGCAGTTTTAACAAGACAAAATACTATAGAAGGATTGGAACTAATGAAATTCATTAATAACTGTAACAAAATTTGTAATGTCACTGTAGAGTTTTAATTCATGCTTTGCAAGTAAATGTTAAAATACAATACAGTAGGCAAATAGTTTATATAAATCAATACATGGACCTGTTGGAACAGGTCCAGCAGAGGGCCACGAAGATGCTCAGAGGGNGACGTTTTTGTTCTTCGGCTATGACTTCTGCACTGTAGCTATCTGTTTTAAAAAAAGTTCATGAATTTTAACTCTTTTCTCAACTTAGTAATATTTTTAGTAATAGACCACTAGACATTCTTTGGAGCATGTTACATTTTCTCAAGTGTTATTTTTATCAGAACAGCTGTCAGACAACTGCAAATCCCATGGCAGACAGTAGAAATTGAGGCTTGAATATGTAATGAACGTACATTTCTGGACTGGACTGTGAAAACTTATGCTCTTTAACTTATCTCTAGTGATAAAGATGGTTTTCATTTGGCAGTTTATTTCTTTACAGTACTGTGGATCTTATGTAAATATTTTTTGCCACACATTTGAAGTCACATGTTATTTACTCCTAGGGAGTACTGCCGAAGTCAGCACTTTTATACAAGTGCAGAAAAGGGAAAAAATTGGTGTTTCCAAAATATTTTGAAATACTACAATTTTATAGATAAGATTACAAAATACAGCATAAGATAGTTGAATATTATATCATGCTTTCTTGAAGTCTAATAATGGGCATTCATGCTCTGAGGTATAACACTGATTATCTAAAAAGACTTACAGTGAGAAAAACAAAAAGTATTTTAATTGAAGTACTAAGGGCTTCAAAATAATATACAATAAAAAAGAATATATTCAATATCTAAGGTAAATGAAAAGAGGGAGATCTTGACTCTGGCAAATGGTCATTAGCATATGAAATATGACAATTAGCAATGAGAATAAGTAGATGTGAATTAAGTGACCTATATTTGTTATTGTAAGAGATGGTCTAAGAAGTTGCTGTATAGATGCAGAAATACCCAAATCCCTGTCTGTGTGAACTCAGTTAAGCTTTTGCTTGCTATTTCCATGACCCCAAAGCAATTTATGTGCTCTTTTATGATTTCACATATGATGTTGCTTCAATGATACATTTCAAAGAGGGCTGTTTGGTTTTGGTCAGTGTTAATGGCAGGTAATCATATGAACACCACGTCTTCCTTTAACACTTTTTTTCCACTTCAAGCTAGGAGATTCTTAAAGATCTCAATACCTCCATGACACTATGCAGACAGTCCAGCTAGCTGATCCCTTACTGAAAAATAGTACTTCCTAAAGCCAGGGTCAAACCAGTTTGGGCTAACAGGGATTTTTTACTTGTTAGGGGGGTTGAGTGTATTAGCAGTAGGCAGAAGAACAGTAAACGCAGTGCAACGCAGGAAGAAACCCATGTGGATGAGATGGCATCAGATCAGTAGCTGATGAGACAGGGTTTCATAACAAGAAAGAACAGATAAAAGAAAACGACACACCTCAGCTCTATATTAAACTCTGCCCTTTGTTCTCCAGGGCACTTAATTCCATTTGCAGATAAAACCTGTCAGTTTTAACACTTCCTGGATTTTGGGGCTCTACAACTCCAGAGCAATGTAATGGTTTTATGCATATCCAGGGTCATGATTGATAAAATAGGTCTTACAGACATGAAGAAAAATTCACGTGTCTGAAGACCTGTCCATTTCACCTATCAGCTGGTTCAAAAAAAATATGCTACCAAGATCCACAAACCTTTCCTTGTTACAGCCTTCCTGCAAGCTATGTACCTACTTCAGAAAATGATCCTAAAATCACATCTTTCCCTGATTATAAATTTGGTTGCAAAGGAGTCTGAATTTAACAGAAGTGCCATATTCTCTCTCTTCAGCCATCGTCCCTGCTACTTTGCTATTTGCCAAAGAGTTTTCCTTCCCTCCTCACTTGCTTTAGCAGCTATCCAACCTGCTTAAGTACATCTTAAGTTCTTTACATCTGATACATCTATAAGTTCTTTAACACCCTTACATAATAGGATATAATACCTGAAAAGCTGGGATGAGGATTCTGCTGACCAAAAAGACTACTGCCAAAACAGTCTTGGCACAATATAGTGACAAATGCACAAGTGCCAACAGTGAGGATTTCAAATTCATAGATGTGCAAGAAATGGCACTCATACCTTACACTAATGAGTATTATTTGTGTTACGATGTCTATCATAGAAAGGTCTGGTTTATTGTCCATGAAAAATATAGTAAGCCTCTTTAAGAGCACATTTATGTTATACTCCTTAACTTTGCTACCAGGTACTGTCTTTCTACAGGCCCAGTCATTCTGCAAATGGCTCACTGTTCAATACTTCTTTATCCTCCTGAATTAAGGTGTAATACAAAGCCTTAGTGACTAAAACGTACTTAAATTTGTACTGAACAGATAACAAATAAAATTTCTTCCTTGGTACTCTCACGTTTTCACAGTCAATTCAATGCTTTAAAGATGGTCATGAGACAGTTTAAAACCAAAATAAGCCTCTTTGGGAGGCTATTTTTGAACAGTCAGGCTTATTAACCTGCTTCCAAATCCTCAATCAACCACTGCTCCTGTTTGTTTTACTTTCATTAGCATCTTCCTTTTTCATTTTCCCCCCTTTGTTTCCATGCATCTAATGCCTGCATAGGAATCTTTGACTGCTTTAATCCAATTTAATTACAGTATCTCATCAAAGATGATTGTTTTGTTGGTTTGCTTTTTTCATTCCCTCCAGCTTCCGCTACAAGTTTCCACCAAATTCCCCTTCCCACTGAGAGCACACATGCCACTACGTGGCAAGTCAAGACCAAGGAGCTGAACCAAATGAACAGTAACGATATCGAGGAAATTGCATTAGTGAAGAGGCTACTTCCAGCTGGAGCAGCCACCTGATGCAGCTCCACGTGAGCTGTGCAATTGCTAGCACAAGCATAGAAGAGAGAGCATGAAGAAGGCATGAGTAGACTGGAAGAAGGAATCAAAAATTAATACCCTGTGTGAAGGAAAGAACTCTCCAACTCAATACAGATCATCCCACTGTGTTCTTTCCCTTTGTGTGCACATGGCCAGACCCACTCACTCTGTGACCATGTGCAGCTCATTAATCTCATTTCTTTGCCTGTCAACTCCCTCCTTCCTCAGCAACTTCTTGTCTCAGTTTCTATCACTTCTTGGATGAAAATCTGTCTGTTCTAACAGAAGGAGTTTTTGTCATCTGTTCTCTGTCATGGTTAGCCTTTTGCCATATTTCTTCAAATTTCCTGTTCTTCAGCTCGATTTCTTGGAAGTGCAGAGAACTCAAGGAACAAGGGGGTACATTGATATCTCTGGAGCAGCAAGAACAGTAGTTTCCTCTTCGTGTGTTTCATCTTGATCCACCTTCAGAGGATGAAGCATTCAATATCAAATCTTCCACTTTTAGTCACATGACCCTGTCTTGACTGCTAGTTCTGTTTTTTGTATCTGTCCAAGCTCCAAGCAAGGTCTAGACACCTGCAAAGCCTCTTCTTGGGGAATACTGCTTCCCAGACAGAAAAACACCTCAATAAAAGTTACACTATTGATACAGACCTGGTACCAATAGACAGTGCTGACATTGCTGGTGTTTGAGATAACGGTGGTGTGTTTCCCTCCCGGGGTGACACTAATATGCACTTCTGGTTTCTCTATAACAGACTTCTCAACTGTGTTAGGTCAGGAGCAGTCTCTGCTAATAGAGCATGAACTAAGACTACTTCCTTGGCTGACCCTGTGGACTTCTCCATGGTAGTAACAAAAGCGACCTCTGACACTGCACTGTGAAATTGCATTTCCCAGCTCCAAAATATCAGAGCAGAAAGGTTTCTCAGTAGAACAGATTTGATAATCAAAATGGGCAGCAGAACACCTTTCTTCCTTAACCTCATTATGAGAAATCATGAAACGACTGGAGCTGAGTAGAGCCTGAGGCGGACACTTGGTGTGGAAAACTTCATCTCAAAGTTCAGGTGGGAAAGAGATAATCAATGAAAGGAAGATGTTGATGACATAAAGCAATAACTAGTTTTGGGGATAGTATGTGGTCTTCCACTTGTATTTGTACACTGGGGTGAATGTTGTATACTTACCACAAGTGCCACCCTCTAAAACTATGCAGATTATGGAAAAATGCCCATGTATGAGTTTCATAGGCAGCTGCCAGCACTGCAGCTTAATCTCAACATCCTAAATGAGGTCTAGGAGGCACACAATATCTAATCCTGAAAAGAAGTGAGTGATTTTGCTGAACTGAGTTATTTTTATGATATATGGACAAACATTAACTAAGGGACAGGCTGAAAATACTAATTAATTTCCATTCCTGACCTAAGCAAGATTTCCAGAATTTAAATGTGACAGCCTACTGCAATAGCCATCAGTGCCACCTGGCATCTAGAGCTATTTTTACTGTATAAATTTCATTTCCATCAGAATGGGGTTCAATATGACCTTTGTATATAATGTTCTGATTTAGTCTATATTGTTCTTGGAATACATGGAAAAGTAATTAATGACTTAGCTTCAGGCACTGAAAAATAAAATACGCTTTTCAAGAAGGAAATAAAAAGGAATTGTTACAAATATGTAAAACAAATTAAGCAAGAGTAAATCTCTGATACAGACCCCGGGAGACCAGCAATTCCTCTCCCCAAGAATTATATGGGAAGATGCTTTTCCTGTTTGAAATGTGTGAAATGGGAGTCACTTTGTACACCGCAGCTGTGCCTCAAAAGACATCCTGAGAGCATGTGGTCACAAAACTACACCACTTTGGATGCTGCTGCACAGTGGACAGTAAACTGAAGCCCTTGAGAGCAGACCAGATGCATGTTTGAGGTTTTGAGGCTGAGCAAGTAAGCAGATAAAATATCTTACGAACTTTCTGGAAAATTTCATTTCAATAAGCTAAGGACATCTGTTTGGTTAGGTTTTGTTTTTCTGATAATCATCAAAGGAGTTGCAATTTCAACTTCTGGCAATAATAAAAGTCCATTAGAGCATTATTTTCAGAAAGAAGAGACACTTTTTGTGAAATCTAGTGTCATAGCCAAAATTTTATCTACTTTAAAGTCAAACATCTATGGTTAGCATATAAAGATATAATTTATGTGAAAATATTAATATCAGTCAGATCTCGAATGTTTCTCCTTTGAAATCATAATGTAATCCCCTGAGAATCTATGACGTGTTGCAANTCCTATGTAGCCTGGTCGTGAACACTTGCAGGAATGGGGTATCCTCAGCTTCTCTGAGCAATCCAGGCCAGCGTCTCACCACCCTCACAGAAAATAATTTCTTCCTTATGTCCAATCTAAATCTACTTGTTTTCTAAATGATCTATCATTAAGCTATGCTAAACTACCTAATATAAAGTTAAGATGGTGATGAGCACAACCTTCCTATCTTTCATCACAAATAGTTATGAAAAATCAGAATCTTAAAAATGTGGTTTTATTTGCATATTGTACATAAATGGAGTACAAAGACAAAAATGTCAGTTATCTAAAATACTAGGCTTAAAAAATCAGTGACAAAAGCACGGAATGGCTCACTGTAAGAGATGATCTCAAAGGACATGCATGCATTATTTCAGCAACAATCAAAGTACAAAGATAAGTGTACAAAGTACTTCTTTGTCAGGATAGGACAAGGGGTAACAGTTTTAAAATGGAAGAAGGGAGGTTTTTTTTTTATATCTCCAGAAATTTCTCCATGGTCCTTGAGGAGAAGGGGGCAAAGTCTCAAACAGCAGAAAATCCAAAAGAAAGTGATACATATGGCTTAAAAACAACTTTCAACAAAGCAACCTCATCATAGTTCAATAAACATCTTTAAAAGACTCATGCCACATGTGCAGATAGGTAAAGAAATATGGAAACAAATGTCCAAGAGAACTGTCCTGAGATCTAGATGGATGCTTACCCAGCAGCAAGGCTAAGGAAAACCTTGTTGTGAGGGTGAATGTTGAGATAAATGTGAGGATCATCTGATAGGTTTCTTGATTTAGCTTTGGTTAAAAAGCATGCAAATATCAAGTATGCTCTGTCTTAGATGAAATATGCTTAATGAGTTAAAATTACAGTTCATTAGATTGAACTCCTGAAGAAACCCCTGTGGAATACCATTTATAAAGAGAGATACTCACAAGACATTTATTACTTCAGAATTATTTATAATTCACCTGTGTGGTTACAACAATCAGAGTAAAATTTTAGCAACTTCACTTCTATGAGATTACTCATGGTGGGTGCTGTCAGAGAAGCTAGACTCTATCCCACAGATCACAGTATGGAAAATATCACTGTTTTATCCCTTTGATTTAACAGAAAAAGAAATTGTGATTTTGATCCCAATCACAGGTCCATTAAAAGTTTATAATGCTCATAAAATGTTCAAATAATGTTTATAATTTCCATAAAATTAATTTGTTAGCTACAATTTACCCTACCTCATATTCTTTAGCAAGTAAAGGTATCATTTGGCAAAATACTGTGGTGCCTGGCAATTATCATTCCCACGTTTCCTCCCCTCCAACTGCCAAACTAAATGCAATCTCTCTCTCTCGTCTGCAATCTCAGACAATCATAAGGTACCTCTGATGGTTTTGAATGTTAACTGATGACTTCAGAGCATCGCAGCTTGAAATGTGTGCATATCTCCTCCCTAGTACTACTAGATGAGGACTAGAATCTGGAGGTTAATTACATTCCACCAAGATAAACATCACAAACTGGAGGAAACTTGCTGCTTTTTTTAGAAAAGAGCAAAATCCAGTAGCTGATAGAACTTGCTTTCAGTCTGTACAAGGCACAATCCACTAAAATTCCTGTGAAAGGCTCTAGGTGAGCACATGATGCTTTAGATGCAGTTTCTGTTTATTTTTCAGCACCACTGCATCTCTCAATATGCATGTTTACCTCCATGCTCTGAAGAAAAGGTACCCATTTTACGCAGAACATATAGCTTTGTAAATATTAATATAATCCAGAAATAACTTGTATTAAAATAATCCCAAAAGAATGTACTAACCTGTTACTTTCCAAACAGCAACATCTGGTCATGTCTTAAAGCAAAATCAATAGAAACTATAAATAATATAACTATAAAAACCATAAATATTATAGCCTTCCAGTATCTGAAGGGAGCCTACAAAAGAGCTGGAGAGACTCTTTGTCAGGAAGTGCAGTGATAGGACAAAGGGTAACGGTTTTGAATTGGAAGAGGGGAAATTTAGATTAGATACCAGAAAGAAATACCGTGGAGGGTGCTGAAGTACTGGAACAGGTTGCCCAGAGAAGCGGTGGTTGCCCCATCCCTGGAGGTGTTCAAGGCCAGGCTGGATGGGGCTTAGAGCAACCTGGTCTGGTGGGAGGTGTCCCTGCCCATGGCAGGGGGGTTGGAACTCGATGATCTTTAGGGTCCCTTCCAACTCTAACCATTCTGTGCTTCTATGATTAATAATTTTAGGATATAAATTAATGTTAAGTAAAGAATGATTGCACTTTATCCATAGATGATCCTATGGAAAAGCTAGAACAAGTGATATCTTTATTACAAAGGTTTAAAAATAACTACGTTTTTACATGCATGCTTTTCATCACTGAATTTAAAAGTTTTTACTGCTCTTAAAACACGAGTCTGGTACTTTTAAGTTGTGCTTTCACTGCACTTAATTTAATTTAAGCTCCAGTCTAGCAAACACATGTATTAACACATGCTCATAAAGGCTATAGGCCTACCATGCATTGACTATTGAAATACTAACTATGTAGTCCACAGCTTTGCTGAGGAAAATCTCCAATAATACACGTGCAGTTATGCAGAAAATTATAATTTCATCTTATGTAATTTCTAAAAAGCAGTATCTATATTAAATACAGCTTATTATGATTGTAATCACATTTCATGCAAACGTAGAATTGGGTTATACTCTAATAAAGTTTAGCAGAAGGGTCTAAGATCCAAAGTTTGCCACTTAAGGCAGAGACTAGACTTGTTTTCCCACAGGTGAAAATTGCCATTTGAATAGGAAGAAAACTATTATTCTGTGCCTGGAGAAGTTTAGTCAAATTAATTCTTGCAAAAAACTTCAGATTAATCAAAAATTTTCCAAAGAAAATAATACTTTCAAAAAGAATTCCCAAAAATCTAATCACATGAAGTATCAATGTCCTAGAATCAGATTAAATAAGAGAAAGTGTTACTGTTATACTAATCTGCTTACTTTTACAGATATTTAGTCATGTTCTATTGTAACATAATTTCTGAGCAGTTGAAACTTATTTGCACTAATGTTTACAAATATGTGTTTTGTCTCCTATTGTAAATCTGCCATGTGCCATTTATGCCAGAGGCATTTGCTCCTCTGTCTGCAACAACGAACAAAAACATTCTGGTGTTGTATGTTTATGTACTTCTAGCAGTTGATTTGCCTGTGTGGGAATATCTATCTGCACTGCTGTACCAGTGCAACTCCCACATGTGTAGTCTTACTGCAAACAGCATCCTCTTCTAGAATAACCAACACGAAAACATCACCAGTCTTTCCATTAAGAGTTTTTATACCGAAAGTTACACTGGCATAGCTATTACTGCATACGTAATCGTGGCACATCTTTAGATGCCAATAAACCCCGAAACACTAAGAACTATAACAATAATAAAAACAGTGGCTAAAAGTTAGGTGCAGCTCATTCAACCAATCACAAGTAAGTAAATGATTTGAGCTTGAAAGATATCTGGTCTAGTCTTGAGGGAAAATATTTGAAAAAATATTGGTGTAAAAGGCACTCTTGGTAATGAGTGAATTGAAGGACATCACGAATATTTAGGAATATTCTGTTATGAAGCCATGATCAAAAAACATTTGTGGTAAATTACTGGCTGAGTTTTGTTGAACAAGAGAATTTTGTGGAGAAATACATGAAGCAGTGATTCTAGGTCAGAGTAAAACAAAGCAGTCAGAAGTGATTAAAAAACAATCCATTTAAACAAATATAAAGCAAACAAACAATATCATCCGGGACTCCAAAAGGCAAGGACTCCTTAGGAAATGAATATAGAATTCATAGAATTCTGTGAAATATTAAAATTTCAGCTGGTATGTCCAATAGGGATCTGCAGAAGAGCCCATGTGATTGTCTCACAAATTCCACTTCCCTCCTTGCCTATGTTTTCAGCTGAATTATCTGGTTAGTTTGGCCAGCTCACAGTTACAGGCTTTCACAAAAATGGTGATAATGTTCAAAATACAAAGAGGGTGGCCACACCTTCAGGTGGCACTCCACTGGTTGCAACAGGAATGAAGGCACAGCCATGGCAAGATTGTCTTGAAGATTACAGCAGCATATTCATATATGCCTCTAAACGCAGTCTCTACAAAACATGGGTACTTAAGCCAATTCCATAAAGAGAAAAGGATGCTCTTTTTTCCGCTCCTATGTAAAAATATCTTCTTTTGTAACTGACACTTCTACTGAACAGCTGCAAGAGTTTTCTATTAAGGCATTTTCCATTAAAATTTCAAGACTGACAGATCTCTCAAGAAACAGATAGTTGAAGGCTGATGCTTAATAATTGTAACATATACTCCTCGGGGGTGTGTTAGCACTCTATGGCTCTTTCCCAAACTCTTCCTTTCCCCATTTTGCTGTGCTTTTTCTCATCTCAGTCATGCTTGCTTTCCATTCCACTACTATCTTCATGTTAAAAGCTCCCTTTTGCTTCTTTCTCTATTCAATGCTAGTCTTAACTATTCTGCCTCTTTCGCTTTCTTCTCTTGGCTTTGCTCTCCATACTTTCATTTATTATTCTCCACCGTACCCTAATTACTTATATTGCTCCCAAGTTGTAGGTTAGTGTTGTAAACAGTGTTCAATCCTTCTTTGCCATCTTCCTTTCTTTTTTTACTTCCCTTACCTTTTCTCCTTTGGTCCTCTGGAGACCTTTACTTCTTTTAACAAGCTACTATAAAGTGACTCCCTATTCATTTGCTGTTTTAGCTCACTGAGTTTACACAATTCAGTGCCATTCCAAATATGTTAAGTTGTTTAGTGGCATTCTTTGGTATGTTGTCTTCCTTCTCTTTAAATACTCCCAAGCTAATGGATTGCCAATTAATTAGAAATAGTTAATCTTCACAATAGAATAAACACTATGTGTTTATGTCTCTTGGGGAGCTCCTAAACTAATTTTTATGACGGTGTTGTTAACCGTTCTTACTACTTGGCAGCCTGTCAATGGAAATAAAAGTTCGCCGAGCAGATATCCAGGCCATAGTAGGCAGAATGTTTTCTTTGGGCACAATGCTTCTGCACCCACTGTCTTCCCCTTCCTTCACTGTTTGTTCCCAGGCTGCACTGTCTTTAAAGATACCAGTTTTTGGAGATCATGCAGATGATGGAGCCTCACCAGAAGGCAGATTAAAAACTAGCAGAAACACTGTTTATTTTTAATTCCCAATTGTTTTTGACCCGGTTTGTTGTGTGAAGCATGATGTGACAGTTTTACCAAGGAACAAGCAAAAAAGCAAGGAACATGTGACAGAGAAGATTTTGAACTGTTATCAGAGGAGTAAATCTCCTACTGACTTCAGTTCAAGGGAAAACAATACTAAAAGAAGGGGAGTAGACAGAAGAGAAGAGAATCCAACACCAATATGGCTATTTAGTATGTGTTATACGCAACATAAATATTGTTAAAAGTATTTTTAAAAAAAGGTAGCTCTCAAGGAATGGTTACCATGATGCAGTTGTAATCATTAATTACTCATACCTGCTGAAGTTGGTTCCTCTTCAAATGAGGCTGTGCAAAAAGGTGGCAGGGGAAGGAGGTAGGTGGGCACAAGCAATGGGAAAAGGAAGGAAAAGGGAAGAGAAGGGAGAAGAGAGGAAAATAAAGATGAAGAAATCTGTATAGTTCTAATTATGATATTATTTACATTTTGCTAGTATAAAGCAGTAAGACATCACGAAAAAAAATCATTCTAAATAGTTTGATCAACTTGAGTAACATTTCTCTCATCTTAGTGGAGAACTAAGATAAAATGGGTTGGTATCTCAGCTTACATTTTTAACATTACACTCTTAACCTTTCCTCTAATTTAGCTTGTAGAATCGGCCCAATACTTCAACAGCAATGCTCACCAGAAGAGTTTCGGTCAGATTCTCTGCAGTTAAATTCACTGCCAGAGATAGCTGTTGCAGTACTAAAAAGGAAATTTCTTAAGGTAACCTCTTCTAAAAAATCAGCTGTGGGACCCTGTTACTTGGTTAGCTCAGTTGCCTGATGGCACAGCTAAGGCAGCTGCTGGTTAGCAGTTAATGAGAGGCATAGTCCACACTTTTTTCCCATCTCTCCATCCTCCACCCCTTCTGTTCCCTTCAGTATCTTCCTAACTTGGCCCTGTCAGTAATGAAGTAATAATCCTGAAATTAAGTAGTGAAGGAGTAAAAACAGCAATCTGGGGGTTTGTTTTTTTTTTCTATTAGGATTGGGAGCGGAGGGGGAAGTTGTCCTTTGGACTCTCCATTCCAAATGTTTATTGTCTGAGGAAAGCAATAAAAATCCATTTTGTCATGCTAGAACTTCTCCCTTTTGGCGATAGATAGCCATTAAATAGCCTGAAGTTGCCATCAGAAAGCACCTTTGACTGTAGACTATCTATTACCCATACATTCAAAAGAAAAAAAAAAAAACAAGCCAGACATATTCACAGTAAAACTGTATTTTGGAAGTACATTAGTGACCTAGTTCTTTCTCTCCTTGCAGTCAGTATGTTTTATACAGACATGCATTATAAAAATGGTCTTCTCACAGTCTTGCAAAGTTTTCAGTGACAGAAAAAGTAGCAATCAAGTGTTTTTTTACTTGAATACTCTAAAAGCACCTAGAAGTCTGAGACGACTCTTCATAAATGTGATATAGAGATGCCCTTAAGTTACTAAATGCAGATATCCACACATTTTTTCTCTTTTAAGGAATCTCTTCTACCAATTGAAACAGAAGTTCCTTCTGTTTGATTTCTTGTAGAATCAGTTCCATACAAACAACGCTCCTACAGCCATGGCAAACATTGATCCACCCTGACAGCTTCAGAGCTTGTGCTTGGCATGGATAAAGATTACAAACATTTTCTCAAAGATCGGTGCCATCGGTGTCTGCCTTCAGTATCACTCCATGCATGATGTTGGGAGAAATTAGTAGAAGAGCAGGAAGATCTTGACTCTTTTTCGTAAAACTTTGTCAGACATAGCACAGACCTTGTCAACAAACACCAACTGCATTTTAGACCAACTATAAACCTTGGCTAATTCAGTACAATATTCTATGTGCAATTCTATGTGACAATTAACACTGGACACATCAGTTATTTCTAATTGCAGAGTGGCATGGTGTCCTTTTGGGGGCTGTCAAATCCGATCGATAGAAAATAATGAATTACTGTCTGAAGCACCAGCCAACTGTCTTGTGTTTAACTAAAGTTTCCTGAGGTAAACAGGTGATTTTTATTTATACAGCTTGATTTTCAGATAAACACTTAAGAAGGCTACATTACAAGAACAGTACATTATGAAATGAATAATCTAAAATGGCCTAAACAAGGCACTTAACAGGCTAGCTCATCCCTTTTGTAATTCCTCATCTAGTGTCTAAATGCATATTTTGAAATTAGTTTCATCAATTTTGAGGTATTTACATATGTAAAGACCACATAAAGCTTTTAAATTTTACAGTATGTTTTTTACTGTATAATTACTAAATTTAAGTAAAAGATGTTTGCAACAGTAGGGGATTTCAAGACAATGAAAGAAAGAAGAGAAAATACCACCCTGTTTTTTTTTAAATTGAACTGATCGGATACATCATAAGTTCAATAGCAACATGAAAGCTGATTCCACAAAAAAGAAACTGAGTGTTTAAAACTGAAGAGCAACAGAATCAGAAGTAAACAAACAAACTACAAACTAATTACAAGCATGTTATAATTTTTCTAAGTACCAGTGGCAGGGCACAAAAAGAACAGAACATAAGAATTAGTTAGAATTTCTATAATTAAATTTTACTAGTGCTCAAATTTTGTATAAGCTGCAAGCTCAACTGCTCCTTGAGCAACAAATAATTAAAAGTACTAGTGTCTGTGCATTTTAACTGGTTAAACAAAATTGTCTAATTAAACAAAGAATATCCACTTCAGTAACATTTTTTTCAAGCTGTTATTTGAATAACATTCTTAAACTTAATCATTGTCTGAATACTAGTATTAGCAACTCAAAACTGGATTCTGTTATTACCCTGATGTTTATTTCAGTGGGACCACTCCACACTAAGGCACACAACTAAATGAAAAAGCATAGCTGAATCTCAGCTGAAACAAATCATTCAGATGACAAGATAGCTATACTTATAACATTATTTTTCTGTTTATTAATTTTGACTATTTGATTGCTGGTTTACACTCTTTCAGGAACAGACTATGTTAGAGATAGAAGGAGTTAGTGGGAACTTTTGTACAATGCAAAGCACCTAGTTCTACTTGTCATACTGTATTTCTTAACCATAGACAGAAATTAAAGATGTATATTAAAAATAGATATGAAAATGCAGTTATGAATTTGTTTGCACTTCATGCACACTTTTTCAAAAATCAAATGAATGTATTCCCTTACATGTATGTGCCAGGACTACTTTCACCCTCCAGAGCTTGATAAACCATGTTTTAAAAAAATAGCCTTCAGTGAGTTATTGAATTCTCAAAGAATACACTATTTTTGCTTTACCATACCATGTCAAATGCATGTCAGCACTCTGCTTTTTATTCGTTAAATAAATGCAGTAAATTACCACACCAAAAATTTCCTACACAACACCACTATTTTTATCCATCAACAGTGATTTAAAACTTGAAGTTATTTTAAAAAGCTATTTATATAGTGATTCATGTCCACAGTAATTATCTGCAATTTATTTCCTTATTTATTTCAGAAGGGTGGAAAGGGAGTAAACTGGAATCGGCCGGTTCAACTAAGTTTGCACAAGCTGGTGACTCGCTGTGCTGAGTGGTGGATCACCATCAGCCTGGCTTTCTCCTTCTGGCTCCAGAGTGGTGAAACCCATACAGAGGCGTTACATGCTTGACAGAAAAGAATCCAAAACAGTCACGAACATCCCCAAGTTGTGGTCTGATAACAGAATTGCATGACTTTAAACTATAAACTACTCTGAGGCTTCAAAGCATTTTGGAGAACATTTTCTTTCCCCTTTTAATGCATCGTTGACAAAATATAATATGACATATGGCAGCACAAACATTAGTTTTTATTTTAGAGAAAATCTGATGTTCACTTGGGAAAACTTAATCATGTTTTCCTTAGAGGTGAATAATACTGCAAGATATTAGCAGGGAAGAAAGAGACCAAGAAGACATGGGTAAATTTGGAAAGCATATACCACGATACACATTGTCCAACATACAGCTTAAGCGAAATAATGTAAGAAGGCGATGCTTGGGCAGTGTCTAAAGTCTGGCATTGGTGCCAGACTTCCAATTATTTCTGTAACAATGGCAGAAGCCTTGACAGGTCTCGGAAAAATCTGGACTTCTGACGCCTAAGTAGGTTGAAGAAGGTAGATTCCATGTAACAGCGTGCTATGCTTCATTAAATATGACAACACATTACATTTATATTGTCTGGTGTTAATTTTATATCAGTGTGGAATGTTCACATTCATTTAACATTCAAACAAAACATAAGACTCATATATAAAATAATAAATGTATATGTATGACATTATCTCTATGGAAAAGGCTATGCAAGAGAAATTGTCCAAATGAACCACCTGTGAACAGTGGTATCCAAGAGCAAATAACATTCTGTTCAGCATCAAATCTCAGGATCTTGGGGGACTTGCACACTATGAAGACTGACTGATGGACTTCCCAAAAGCTCAGCATCAGCATTAAGAATGTGCTTTTGATGCTACATGTTTCATTGAATTTCATTACTTGCTCTAGTGGTACGTGTCCCTGTCCATAGCACAGGGGTGGAACTTGGTGATCTTTAAGGTCCCTTCCGGCCCGAACCATTGTGGGATTCTATGATTCATTGAAAACAGGCGCTTAAGAAGTCTACCTCTTTACCCACTTCCTATCTGACAGACTTCAGTTTGTTTTTCCAAAAACTGGCTCAATCTTCTTTGGATCTCAACATGGCCTTGTGGGTAGTACTGGCATGACCTATCGTCAAGACGGGTTTCTGCCAAAGTCCTTCTTGCACCCAATCTCACTCTTTCCCACTCTGTGAGGTTATATATGCTAAAGACACCTCCAAGCCACAGCCAGATGATCAATGCTATCTGACCAACAATAACAACTAACTCAAACCAACTCAATTGGCTGCCACTGCAATGACTGATATAAGTAATTGTCAGCCCTAGTTACACAGAGGAGGAGCAAGCCCTGAGAAAGACAGAATGTTTTCAAGATGCGTGAATCTGATGAATCTGGAAAATATACCATGAATCTGGAAAATGTGCCATTTGTGCCAGTCGATCACACACACATCTGTTAGTGTGAGTAAGAGGTTTTCATCTTTCAGTTTTACAGTAAATTGGATTTGTTCTGTTACTGCATGTTAATTGTAATCGTAGTCCTTGGACACCGACACATCCTTCACCTTCTAGCTTCAGCTACCTAAGTTGTATTTGTAGCTATTCTTAAGAAAACCAACCAAACAAAAGAAAACAAGAAGGAAGACAGAAGATACCAGGCAACTCACTAATCTGTGTCAGAAACAACTCACTATTGAACCAATAAAACTCTGCTCAGATGACAGATGTTAAACGGAAAACAAAGTCATTAATTAAGAAAGCCTTGAAATGCCTGTGGCACTTGATAGAGGAAACCTATCACTTTTCATAGGTTTACATCCAGCTAAGCACTTAAAACCTAAGAAAAATGTACACGTTCTTCTCTGTGTTATTTTATTTCAAGAAATAAACTTCTAAAAAAACAGTGGGTACCTGAGCAAAAACTTCAGCTATTATCAAAATCTATAATACTAGTGTCTTAAAATGACAGTGTTAGAAACGCCATTAAAAGGTGGCTAATTCATTCTCACTAGTCTTCCTTTTTTAATAAGCATCAGGACCTAGCGCTGAATGAGAACACATTTAAATATGAAATAAAAGGTTTATTTAGGTGAAATTCTGCATTTTTTCAGAAGACAAGATTAGATAATGATTTTTGTGGTTACTGCCTTCACATTTACAACTCTGTAGAACAAGGCAGTCAATGGAGAGCCCTCTGAGCCTAGTATTTGGCAGCATATTTTTCTTAAGGAAAACAGCATGAAAAGATTTAGTTTTAAAACAATTATTCAGCTCTTAGTCAGCTGTAGTTCTTGCCAAGGTTTCAAGTGCTGCCAAAGGCATAGCAGTACTTAAAGCTGTAACTCTGAAACTAGGAGTAATCCGTCATGACTTGAAATTTTACACACACACACACACACACACACATACAGACTGCCATAAGCAGTTTTGAGTTGATGTGTATATTCCAAAAGAGCAAAGAATATAATCACAAAAGATCCTGGTATTTTTATGTGCAGAAACAAGACAAACAAGTGTACTGAAATAGCTAAGCAACTAAGACCATGTATCAGTGTACTGTAGTCTTTGCTTCTCCAAATTTCAAAGAGCATTCTCCAACATCCAAATGCACAATATTATAATTGAATACTAAAATAGGCTGCAAAATATAGTTATGGTTAAGTAGGTACCTGCTAGCATCTGTTACACATAAGGATGCAAAAACCTACCCAGGATATCCCCATAGTTACACAGAAAGCTTAGTGTTCCAAGCCAAAAATTTTCGTATTTTCAATCACTTGTCTGAAAGTTTTCACTTTTCTGTTTTTTAAGGGAAATTTGACCAGCTACTCTTGTGCCAATGGATAATTTTAAAGTAATATCATATATCACACTGCAAAGTAACAATGATATTTATAATAGTTATTATTTTATGGATACTCTCCCTTGTGGGGAAAAAAAAAACCTTCACAACTCACAATAAAAGCACACCTAGGTGCTTGAGACTGGTTTTGGACTCGTACAGGAGGCTGGATTAGCTCTCTCACTGCAGATGCATGCCCAAGCACTTAATCCAGGCCAAGCCGAAGGTACCTGGGTGCTGTGCCAGATGTGCCACTCCTTTGTACTGTAGGCTGAACATGTGCAGCATCTCAATCTGCAGATGACAGAGGCTTACTGAGAGGGCAGTTTGATCTGCTCTTGAGAACAGTTTACTAAGTGCTGGGAAGCTCCTGGTACTTGCTCTCTGAGTAAAGGCGGAGAGCAAGGCTTTCTCAAAGCTACAGAAATTCAAGCTGAAACAAAGTGGAACTGAGATAAGTAGAGGTTGAATAGTGTCTGAGCATCACCAAATCTTCTACCAGAAATACGAAGGTAGAATTAAAACCATACTACCTTACAATATTCAAAATCCAACGTCCAGTAGAATGAGGAAAGATTCAAAAGACAATAAACAATGCTTAAAACAGAGCAGAAAATAGCAGTTAAGACAAACAAATCCCAACTCTAGATGGTCCTGTAATACTGGATACCATCTTTAATGCATGACCTTTCTGTGCCATTTCTCATCCCAGACTAACCTCAGTCCACAAGTCTGCTGTCAACAAACTACATCCAGATTGGAATACACTGAAATACAGATCAGGGAGTTCAATAAACCCATAGAAAAAACCAACAACTTTTAAATCTTAAAATTTCAGGAAAATATTTCTCCTGCAATTTTCAGTGCTTTCCCAAACACTTTGTGGGTTTTCTCAAATTTCCTAATATGCCAGTTACAAAGATTGTACTGCCATCCTTTCTGGGGAATGAAGATATATAAACCAACAAACAGACAACAATTTTATCATCATATGAAAAGTCTGTAGAGTGCATCAAGACAAAATGAATAGTATTCAATAGTCACTGTTTCATAGAAAACACTCTACAACATATCAATCGTCAGACCAAGGACATACAGTTCTCAGTTAAAAAGCCTTGCTTTGTTCATAGGCACGACAAAAGAATTTAGTATTCTTTTCAGCATGACTAAGGGACGGTATGCTGCTTTACTGAGATAATCTCCATGCAACACAATCTTCATCACAGAAAATTTGAGCCGTAAATTCTACAACATGCCAAGAGGAGAATTCAAAGGAGCAGATGGCGGCTAAGATGAAGGATGTGGCATTAGAGGAGTCCCATGCAGGGAGACATATCACGTTAGTGCAGTATGTGTTTTCATTTGTTTTTTAGTAACTTCAAGAATGAGGAACAGAAAATATCCCACTATAAAACTGCATGGCATGAATCTCGGTATAGAAAAAAGAAGACTTGAGTCCTGATGCAAGAAAGACAAAACAGAACTTTTCAAATGAATTTAATAATATTTTGATTGCCCAGGTAAATTTTGGAGACTGGAACATACTGCTTAAGGAATGATTGACATACCAGTATTCACACTACATTTGTGCCCAGTTTTCTGACTGGGCAGAAACAGAAGAAGATCCTGTTATCTTTGTAGCTAATATTGGCTTTACATTTAACTACAGTACAACCAAAATAAATTTCTAAATACCCTTGAGTGCCCTATTGTTTAATATTGAAAATATGCTGAAATATATGTATGATGTAGACTGTGGCAAAACAGTGTCAGTAATGTCCAGCTTCAGAAAAACACTGCCCTCACCTGGATCTCAAAGAATTTATTACCATATGTCTATGTTAAACAGAAAAAAATGACTCATAGAAGATATCAGTTTTCTCTTCTTCAATATTTTCATCAATGACCTGGATGAAGAGATGGAATGTACCCTCAGCAAGTTTACCAATGGTGCAGAATTGGGAGGGGTGGCTGACACACCAGAAGGCTGTGCCACCATCCAGTGAGACCTGGACATGCTGGAGAGTTGGGCAGAGAGAAACCTGATGTAATTCAGTACGGTCCTGCACCTGGGGAGGAATAACCCCCTGCACCAGGACAGCTTGGGGGCTGACCTGCTGGAGAGCAGCTCTGAGGAAAAAGAACTGGGGGAGCTGGTGGACAACGGAATGACCACGAGCCAGCAATGTGCCCTTGTGGGCAAGGAAATTGATGGCATCCTGGGGTGCATCAGGAAGAGTGTGACCAGCAGGACGAGGGAGGTTATCCTGCCCCTCTGCTCTGCCCTGGTGAGGTCCCATCTGGAGTACTGTGTCCAGTTCTGGGCTCACCAGTTCAGGAAGGACAGGGAACTGCTGGACAGGGTACAGCAAGGAACCACAAAGATAAGTAGGTACCTGGAATATTTCTTTTATGAGGAAAGGCTGAGCAACTTGGGTCTTTTTAATCTGGAGGAGGGAAGACTTAAGTGGGACCTTATCTATGCCTATAAATACTTAAAGGCTGGGTGTCAGGAGAAAGGGATGAGTCTTTTTTTCAGTGGTACCCAGGGAGAGGACAAGAGGAAATGGGCAGAAACTTGAACAAAAGAAGTTCCATCTAAACATGAGGAGGAACTTCTTCACTTTGAGAGTGGCAGAGCCCTGGAAGAGGCTGCCCAGAGAGGTGGCGGAGTCATGGAGATATTCAAAACCCGCCTGGACACGTTCCTGTGCACCCTGCTCTAGGAGAACTTGCTTTGGCAGGGAGGATGGACTAGATGATCTCCAGAGGTCCTTTCCAACCCTATAACATTCTGTGATTCTGTGATCTAAGGTTATCTGCAGAGGGAATATTCAACCTGGACCATTTCAAACCTAGCACACTGTTTTGCCCTAAAATATGAGTGACAAAGAAATTTACTTTAAACCCAGGGCGCTTTGAATGAATTGCTGTGCCCTAGACTGTTTTTGATGAGCACACAAAGTTCTTTGCTAACAACTGTATTTCAACAAACAAAAGCACCGACAGAGAAATATGTTTAATCGTCAGTGTAAGAACAGAGGTTTTTCTCTCTTGCTAACAGTAGCATGGCTTTGCTATGTGCAGTAAAATAACAGAAGAAAAAACACAGTGATATGAGATAAGAAAATATACCTGGCATGAAATTTCTCTATTCTTCTCAGAAAGGGCAGATTTTTCCCCTTGACTTTTCCCCTATACATTATTCTTAATTTTTCAGAAAATAATTACCTTCAGCACTCATGACTTTTTCTTATGAACAAGTGAAGATAATTTACATTGATTTTTCTTTTATCTTAATGAATAAAGCTACTAGGAGTCAAAAGTTTATCAACCTCTCTGACTTCACCCCTGTAGGAAGCGTTTTCATGGCATCTGTCATTCAGCACTCTGGTGTTCCTCCATGCCTCTCAGTTTTCATTAGTGTAGTAGTCAGACCTATTGATTTTGGGCTGGATTTTTCTTTTTTTTCTTGTTTGGTTGTGGTTTGGTGTTTGTTTTTTTTGGTGTTTTTTTTTTTTTTTTTCGGAGGGGGGTGTGGGAGTTTTTTGGTTGGTTTTTTTTTTTTTATTTTTTTTGTTTTTTTTTTTTTTTGGTTTTTTTTTTTTTTTTTTTTTCTTTTTTTTTTTTTTTTTTTTTAGATTTTTTTTTATTTATTTACAAGCATGTGGATTTTCTGAAACCCACCTCACCTACTTTTCCTCATATTCCTCAGAGAAGATTTATTCTTTTTATGTGCACCTTCCACCAGAAGTGGAGTTCTGCTTTTTCCGAGGATGCTTAGCACCCTCACCAGTGACTGCATTTCAAAAGCAATCCCAACCAGCACCTCCCTCTGTGAGAAAGAAGAGCTCTCGGACTCTGGTGAGCTGTTTTAAATATCTGTCCCTCATTCCTTTTGATTTTCCCTCTTTCATGCTGCGAACAGATGGCAAAATCTCTCCTTGGGTTACCCCAGCCCAACTGATATTTGTTGGAATTTAGAACACTTCTCCACACATCTCCACTGCACACCGTTGCAGCCCGTCACAAAAACAAGGTTTATGTAATCTGTTCTCCTCCACATCTGAGATGTTGCAAATGCTTTTTACTTGATCAGTTCAGGTCAGGATAATTTAAATGAACACTTTGATCTGTACTTCTGGATTCAGTAATGTCTTGTGTTCTTTGTAAAAAAGGCATACAGAAATGCAGGATACACAAAGCAAGGTGTATGGTGCTCTGAACTCTAGGGTTCAAGACCTGTAATCTTACCTCTTATTTGCTGATGTGGTGTTTTTGTTTGGACTGTCAAAGTGCTCACCATTCTGCATTCCAGACTCTGTACCATATATAAAACATATATATTTTAGTTACAGAACCACACAATTGTGGAGTTCCCTTCTGTGGAGATAAGCAAAAGCCATCCTGACATGGTTCTGGGCAACCATCTGTACATGGGCTGGCTTTAGCAGGTGAGGTTAGACCAGAGGACCTCCAGAGGTCCCTTCACACCTCAACTCTGCTGTGATTCTGTGAATCACATTGTGTTTAAAGAACAATTAAGAGAAGGGCTGCGCATTGTGAGAGAAGCAAAATGTATTTCTACAGTTACTCAACTTTTTTTCCCTTAAGTATCTGATGCTTTTCAATCTCTTTACATAGTGATCTACCATGCATTTTATGACATGTTGACTGTCATACTATCATTATTGAAATACATTACATTTGAAGAACTAATTACAACAGTGATGGAAAAATCCCTACTACTTCTACAGCCTTTTTTTAATGTTCGAGGTAAATACACTTAAGTGCCATAAATGTGGGTTTCTGGAGATTTGGGAAAATGACAGACAGATCTCAGGAAGTATCGAGAAACCCTTTACTGGAATGGGATTGCTTTTTGTTGCAGTTAAGTGCACTAAGGAAAAAGAAATTACTAGCTTATCTTCTCCATTGTTAATTGCTTTCTACAGGAAAGAACCTGAAGAATAATGTTTTGTTATTTTTTTTGTGGGATGTTTTTCTGAGTAGGTGTTGTCTTCCCCCCACACATAGTGGGGGGAAAAAAAAAGAAGTTTACATTAAGTGGAAGTGAAAAACTTTGTATTTGGATCAGCCTAAAACTTTCATGCTTATAATGAAATACTTCATCTTAATTTTGACCCTTTTAATATAAAAAATAAAAAAAAAAACAATGATTTTTAAACACTTGGAATATTTTTTTTAAAATTTCAAAATTAAGCAACTGTAAACATTGTCTTACAAAAATAAAAATTAAATTAATTAATGTAGCGTCATGAATATTTTCCCAAGTTCTCAGGTTAAACCTTTCTCTGTTAGTTTTTTAGGTCAAAGATATACGTGTTAGGTTTTAAAGTAAAAAATTGCTTCTGAATTTAACTCACATTCATGAATAATTTGCATGGCCCCCATGGCATTTTACAGTTAAAATAAATGCAAAAAAAAAAAAAGTTCAGGTTTAAAGATGGGCAATCTAAATGCCTATAATACTAACGGATGCAGTTTTATTGTATTTTCAGTTGCTCAACCTTATACAGCATTATTAATGTTAACATGAAATAGTATCTAATAACCATATCTAGTAACAAACTAAGCTTGAAATAACTCCACTGACTGAACTAAATGACAAAAATTTATCCCACAATATTTTGTCAAAAAAAAAAAAATTTTTTTCCCCTCCAAAATCTTTTTTTTCACTAGGAATTTTACAATGACTTCACTGAACAGAAAATAATCTCCTTCAGGAAATTCACTAGACAATTAAATTTTAAATTAAACCACATATTTTAAAGTCTATGTTAATCACTATGTACAGCATTCTGCAAGGTCTTTTTACATCAAAGATTATTATGACCAAATATAAGACATATTCAAGAAATAGACATAAAAAATAGTAGTCATGAAAAATTCATCTAGTGAGCAAATTCTTCTACTTCATAAATATTCCTTGGTTTAACCTAGTGAATTTTAGCCATGACTATGCATTAAAGGCACAGAATGACACACTATGTATGTAAAAAAAATACACGCACATACATATACATACATGCATGCCCTCCTACTCTTGGCTGATAAAGCTAAATGTCTGATTGATATCTGCAGTCAATTATTAAAGTGAAAAAGCCAATATTTGACTGAGTTTCCTTCACTTACATATCTTCTTATTGATTCTTTGCACCACACAAAGGTCTTTACATGAGATACACTTTATAAAAGTAAAAGTGACTGACTGAATTTATTGTCTTCTGGTGACCTGGAATAAATCAATCAAATATACATTTATATTACCTTCCACTGGCTGTACTTCCACTTTTGTACATTCTTGCCATTCGATAATTTTTTTAAATGGCCCCTCACGTGAGTAAGGGACAATTCAGACCTATATATAATGCAGATAGAAACTCAATTGAAATCACTGGAGTTTAGTCTAACCAGAAGAAAATTTGAGCTTACAATTCCAGGATAATTAATTCCTCTGTAATTAGGTCAAGCTTTCCCAAAAGAAAGTGATCATATAAATTTTGCTACCATTTTGCCACGACAAATGCACACCTCAATAAGTGAGAAGCTTAATGAGGTTCTAGCTACCAAAACATATTATAATGCAAAAATCTTCAACCTTTACTCCACACATGGCATGACATGGCTGGGGAAGGTCAGTAGTTGCAGGTCTGTTGTTGTCTACTGTGCACCAAGGCAGGCAATTAGGTCACTGGAGAGGGTTCTTTTTTTTTCACCATTTTTTTTTTTTATGTTGACAGAAGCTTCTATCCTCCTCAGACGAGAGGACAGCTCGATTTCATGAGATTTCTTTTCCTTCAGATAGTCTTATATTTGTTTTACAGACAATTTAAACAGTGAGTGTCAGTTTGGTGGATTGTGAAACTTGGTAGAAACTAACAAATGATAGATATTATTTGTTTCCTAATACCATTGAAGAGGAAAGAAGTTAAGGATAAATCCATGTTTTCTATCGAAATTGAATAGTAAACTGAAAACAGGCAAATGAAAAAGTTTTCTGCCCATGTTTCCTGGATGTAGTGACACCAACTATTTAGATTGTTCACGTATCAAAATTCTTCTAGCTCTCCTACACAAACCCAGAAAGTAAGGTTCTCTTCAGCTCTTCAATAGGATATCACATACACATCCTGTGGTCTGCATCAGCTCTAGCAAATACAAGCCTGTTATCTGCTGCTGTGGTGCAATAAAAATGATATTGACAGGTTGCCACCAGCTCGTATCACTATTACAAATTGCTTTTTTCTTTTATCTTTTCAGGAAGAATTCCATCACTATAATGTCAGTTGTATTTGGTGTTACGTTAGGCAAGGATATACCTGGACATGTTAAGGGACACCTTCTAAAACTGTGTTACAAGATGGTCAGAACAATCCAGAACAACTTATCACTGGTCATCCAGTTTTGTTTGCGGCACACTATATTGGATAACGGCAAGTACTAATATTTGGTTTTTTAAAAAAAATTACTGCAGTGGTTTAGGGTAAAAGCAGAACTCAATTATGGGTTCCTAGTTTACAGGAAACTTTATTTCTATATTCAGCTTTACTCTGGCTGCTGGTGACCTTGAATTACAGAGCCTTACACCTTGTTCAAATGCACAGATCCACACTCTCCTCCTCTTTCTTGTTGGTTGCACCGTTGATATTGTACTTTGCACAGTTCCAGGTATAGCTTGGAATATCCAATTGCGTACATGACAAGATTCTGCTGTATGACTGCATGCCAGATTAATATCTTTTCTTGCTCTGTGACTTTCCCACCAACAATCTATATTTGCCTACTGATTTAAGAATTATTTTGCTCTGTGCCATACAGTCCCTTTTCCATTATCTCACCCACTCTATTTTAATATGAGTAAATATTACAGCAAATGAGATTCTGGGATATAGAGACACAACAAATCTTAAAAAAACCTATAAAATTAGTTTGCTTCTTCTGACACTGCTAAAACAGATTTGGATTAAGGTATCTAGTGCTTGTGTCTACATTTCAGCAAAGACTCGAAAATATAAAGAGAAAATTAACACCTCAAAAATGTCACCAGAATAAGAAACACTAGAAATAATCAGAAATGAGGGTTAGAGAGTTCTGCTGCTTAGGTGATGGAAACATACAGAAGCACCTGACACTATTTACATATAGAAAGCAATTCTATAAAAATTATTCTAAAAAGATGAAAAGCTTTCTGTTTTCTTTTTAAAAACATTGTGCTGACAAAGATAACAAAGTTCAGCAAATTGGAGACATTCACTTCAAAACATGAAGTGATGTTTCCAGATGAATGTGTTAACTGTGTATTGTACCACAGTGGTGGTCAGGAAAGAAAAATTACCCTGAAATATGCATAATCAAAACATTGCTTTTTTCAGCAATATTTTCCAGCTCCTTTTACAGCAGAGGCTGTTAACTAGATCAGCTGGACTTCTCTTACTTCATCAAATTCCCTATTCTAAAATGCCCCTTCTTTCTGTGTACAGCACATGTGTAAGCTTCTGGGAAATGCAAACCTTCAGTCTGATTTGTTGGACTTCATTCAGCAATATTTGAGTGCTATGACACATTGTGATTTACAGGAGGTCATGTTGTATTTCCTAATGGTCTGTCCTGTTCCTGAAGTGGATGAAACGTCATAGTCAACCAGAAATCTTGTTCAAAGAAAAACTATTCAAGTTTCATGTTTCTGAATAGTGGGCCCTGAATACTTGTTAAAATTTTGTACTGTGAATATATTATAAAAAAAACCCACAACACCATGAATTGAAAAGGGGATTGAAAACAAGTTGAAAAACAGAGCTCAGAGGGTCATGATCAATGGCACAGAATCTAGTCGGAGGTCTGTAAAATGAAGGGTCCCCAAAGGGTCAGTACTGGGTCGAGTCCTCTTCAATATTTTCATCCATGACCTGGATGAAGGGTTGGAATGTATTCCCAGCAAGGGTGGCTGGCACACCAGAAGGCTGTGCTGTCATCCAGCGAGACCTGGACAGGATGGAGACTTGGGCAGAAAGCAACCTAATGAAATTCAACAAGGGCAAGTGT
>VXBW01003105.1:389056-405337 GCA_013400375.1 Thinocorus orbignyianus
ATGCAAGGATCACCCCCGCCAGCCTCAGGGGTGATGCAACCCAACAAAGGGGAAGTCAGGTAAAAACACTAGGAGGTCTGTATGGATGATCAAGGAGCTCCTGGACAAACTCCAACTCAAATTCAGAATTTGAGGGCAGAAGGAAGTACAGGTAGCCTGGGAGGAATACAGNTGATGAAATGGTGGAGTTCAAGTTCCTTAGGGGCAGAGAGGTGAGTATGTGGCAAGCTCACTACCCTGGACNCATCTTGCTGTTAAATAGCTGAAGTGTGAAAGCCATCCTGAATAACACTCAGTGCCACACTGGAAGGCTGTATCTCTCCCCATGTGTGCAAAAATCCAGCAGCTGTGGGTGCATGTAAAGAAGAGCACATGACATACAGTGGCCCTTATATCTTGGTAATTTACAACCATCTCTGACAATTTACTAGGTAAATGGAGGAAGAGAAGAGGAACCAATTGGGGTCTTCAGCCTACTCATTAACAGCTGACATTAGCTGGTGCAGCTCAGGCACGTCTGACTAAATAGTGACAAGTCCAGAGAAAAAGCTGACTTTACCCTGAGATGAGGTAAGAACGGTGAAAAACCCCTCAGATGGCTCAATATGAGCCAGCTGGAACTGGTATATAGCACCACCGTTTCAGTTCATTCATTGTTCAGATTACCTCAACATCTCAGTAATTTACACCAAAAGGTTATCAAATAAAAGTGTCTCTCTGAGAAATCAAAGGACTTCCTGTTATTTTCATTGGTACCTTTCAAAGAATAGTTCAATAATGAACTTTGGTTTTTCAAATTCCAATTCCCATTTTATTAGATTATTTTGTATAATTTGCCTCTTTCGTTTATTCCTTACAATAAACCTTGCTTTTACTCAGTAGCGTAACAGGAAAAACTTTCAACCATAAACTTATTAGGAAGTTCCTGTAATTATATCTTTATTTGAAAAAAATCAAAACAACTACAACCCAAACAACAAAACAATCCAATCAAAACATAAGACATATAGTTATTCCCCTTAGCCAGGTAAAATGGGATTCTGTGGGCACTGCTTTGCTGAAAAAAAGTAAAATAAAAATCTCATCCGCTGTACAGAAGAATAACTCTTACACATTCAGAGTTCTTCTACCAACAATTCTTAGTCTTTAACATATGTAAGAGCAAAGTATTTTTGTTCAAGACAAGACTAGCTGTATATACTTGAGCTTGAAATCTTAATGAATGAGTTTAATATTCTGGAACTGCACATTAAAAATGTTAAGCCAGTAGAGTAGATACATTATTCCACACTTTCAAACACTTAAGAGAATTTTGCATCTGAAATAACTGCAAAGATCAGATCTTGCAGCCTTAAGCAAATGACTAAATAGAGCTTTTAAGTAAAAAAGGAATGAGTATACAAAAGCATTAGATTCCACAGAGTTACAGAGTGGAAAATAAATTTCTGAGCTACTAATAGCAATTTTTCCCAGTTAGAAAGTTTATTCAAAGAAACATTTGGGCACACTTCTTTTGCTCCAGAGCTAAGTATATTTATTTCTAGAGAGGAAAAAAAAAAAAAAAAAAAAAAAAAAAAAAGGGTTTATGAACTATTACATCTCTTTATAGTATAAAAAATATATATATATTTCCCTAATTCTTTACTTTAAATATAAGTAAGCATACATAGAGAGAAAGAGGTAAGTAGGTGTGATACCAAATCACGAAGAGTTTTGCTGTGCTTAATGAAGCCTTTACATAAATAGTTTTGCAAAAAACATCTGGAAAATAACTTAGAGGGAAAAAGAAAGAAGAAACAGTAATGTCCATCTGTCTCTGGGTTTCAACTTTCTTTCAGCTTTTAATTTTTGTTTCTTTTACTCTGGAACTGCACTGCACTGAGAACTTGCATTAACCTGAACACCACCATGTTTCCCATCTGACCATTTTTGCCTAAGAAGTCTGAAATCTTCTAATCTGACTCTCCTAGGATGCCAGAATTACTATCTCATTAAAGACCAATTTGCCTTTTCAGCTAAAGAATCAGCTTCCTTCTGGCATTTTTATTTTAGTAAGTTGTTTCCATGCTGTTGAGTCACATCCTTCTGCATAAAAATCCAGGCGAACACTATATTATATAAAATGGGAATACAAACCGGAGTAGTACTTTAAGAACATTTATTTCTTAAGCCTAAATTTTATGAGAAATTAGGTCGCCTAGTTTCTTCAAAACATTAAAAGTACTTGCTTTGTATTAGCTAAGAAATTAAACGGACAAGAAAGTGAATCTATAAAAGCTATCACTTAATTTCCAGCAAAACAGAAGAGTAATTAATCCCTGAGCCTTATTGATAATTATTAATGAATGGTGTATTTTAAAAGTATAAATACTTCTGCAAATATTTCTTAAGAGCCGGACAAGAACACACAGATTTCTGATTTAGTATTTGGCAAAGATAATGGCATGCATACATACAAAAATGGCATAATGCAAGATACTCACTTAATGGCAATAACAACCTGTTAGTAATTTAAAAATGAAAACATATATGTTTTACATATTTTTAAACACACAAAAGAGAAAAAAAAATGAAAAAAAAAAAGTGATGAGAGACCTATTTTAAACACCTATTTCTTCAAGCTTATGTACAGCCAAGGAGTCCAGGATGGGGCCAAGTCTGTGCTGTCTCTGCTGAGCAGCCAAAAAGCATAACATGAGACTCCGCAGAAAAAAAATACTTTGTTCTAATCAGGGCTTGCGTGGCCTCAGAAACTATGGATAGCCAAATCTTTCCTTACCAGCCAAAACCAAGCAACACCAAAAAATAAAGTCAACATAATATGTAGCTTCACCACAAACAGCCTAGCAACAACATCAGCAAGTCTAACAGGGGCCTGCGCTGCTTCAAAGGTACTAATGGGTATGAAATATGCACAAAGTTGTGTACCAGAATATTTCTTCCATTAGATCTCGATGTGTCATGGTCTGGATTCAGCTGTTTTAATCTGCTACAGCTGTCGCCCACCAATACGTCTCTCTTTCAAAGTGGTTGAATTATTTGCAGACTTCTTTTTCTGGACAACATTAGAATATCAACCCATAGAGCAATATCCCTTGGCTCTTAACATAAGCTCTCCACAGAGTTTTATATGCTGCCTATTTTACTGGCAGATCTGGCAAAATGTAATTGGCTTAGTCTTCCTACTCGTTTGAAGCCAGTTTAAACTGTAGCAGGCCACAGACACATACATTACTAGAGAAACCACTTTTTTTTTTTTTTTTCTTTTTTTTCCAGTTCCTTCTTCTGTCTCTTTTTCAGCCCTTAAAGTAGGGCAAAAATCTGATCAGCTACAGACACGAACCCAGTGGAAATGAACCTGGCTCACAAGAGATGCCTCCCTTCCGGTACACACAGCCCAGGTAGCTCTGGTTTGCAGCATGCCAAGTTTTGTTTCTAGAGCACCACGCCTTTACATACTCTATATACTTGGAATTTCCAATTAAACAGCACCTGAGCTGATTCCACATCTCACTGGTTTATGGCAATTTCTCATGACCTATATGCATGGTTTTCTGAATATTTTTGTATACAAGGCTTGGCATCTGTGTTGGAGCTTTTTAATCAAAACATGATGTACCACTGAGAGCTTCATCCATCCAATTGAAAACAGGGGGCTGGGGATGTGTTTTGCAGACCTACCCAATCCCACAAAACTTATTTATCTTTGCAAGGCCTCATCCTGAGCAGTAGCTCTGACAACAAAAGTCTAGATGGTTTTGGTTTTGTTTTTTTTAATTAGAGTAAAACATATTAAAATCTCCCACAGTATATTCCACTACTCTTTTGTAAAATGCTTTAGTGTGCGGGTACAATTCCTTGCCAGTTTTCACTTTTAAATAAGAAATTTGTAAACAGGAAAAAAGAAGTGTGATATGATTTTCAGTGTAGGGTTTATCTGACAGGATATTTTTCGCATGGATACTAAACTTTCCACTACCTACAGACATTTTGGACCATCATCTCGAGATCTACTGTACTAAGTAGAATTTTAAGATTAGTCATGTACTTCAAAATGCTTTATATAAGGTACATTCTGATCAAACTCAAGAGCGTACCAGCCACCTTTTTTGCAACTGCCAGCATCTTTTTATGCTGCATTAGGCAGAATATTGCTAGCAGGTCAAGAGAGGTGATCCCTCCCTCTGCTCAGCACTGGTGAAACACATCTGCAGTACTGTGTCCAGTTCTGGGCTCTTCAGTATGAGAGAGACATGGACATACTGCAGCAAATCCAGCAAAGGGCTGCAATGTCTCAGAAGGGACTGGGTCATCTTTCAGCCAGGGAGAGGCCGCATGGGCTGGGGCTGGAGAAGAGTTGCCTCAGGGAGATCTTACTCAAGTGTATAAAAACACCTGGTGGGAGGGTATAACAAAGATGGAGCCAGACTCTTCTCAGTGGTATCCAGTGGCAAGAGACAAAGGGCAAAACTTAAACCACAGGAAATCACACCTGAACACTATGAGTGTGGTCAAACACTGGAACAGATTGCCCACAGAGGCTGTGGAATCTCCATCACAGCCTTTCATAAGGAGACAAAACCCAACTGGGCATGGTCTGGTTGATCATGTTTGAGCAGAGGACTAGGACAACACGATGTCCAGAGGTCACTGCCAACTTCAGCTGTTTTGTGATTGATTCTGTGTTACTATCCCAGCAAATTTCAGCTTCGGTACTCCAACACAGAGGTTCTTCTAATAAAATATTAGCTCCAGCCTACATGAACACAGTTCACAGTTACCCATAGGGAAAGTGTTTCAAGGATTGCTTGCCCAACTCAATGATACTGAAACAATATTTTTAAATGTATTTTTTTTAAACACAGCAAAACTGAAAGTAGTACTCAGTCAGCGATGAACCCAGCTCCAGCAGCAGTAAGTTCTGTGGCTGGGTGCTGGATGAAGGGAGAAAGGCTGATGTGGCTTAGACATTGCCAGGAGCAACCACTAGAGATTTAAATTTCTCCAGGAGTACTGTGAACAGGGCATGCAAACAAGATCAAGAGGGAGCAGCAGTCTGTGCAAAAGAGCACATAAGAAGGGCCGTGCACCCTGCTTATGGGCCCACTGCCCACCGAAGGGCTCTAGGTCTCTGGCATAATGGTGGGCACACACCCTAGAGTTAAAACCAGTGTTTCTACAGAGAAAGTCCCTGAGATGCCTGAAGCTTCCACCCAGCCAGAAGTGGTAAAGAGCGAGACTTCAGTACAAATAACAGGTTGGAACCAGAGTCCAGATCCTTCTCCTGGAGAAAAGGTAAGAACCTGAAAAAGATGTGTACAGGTTGATGATTTGGTGCATCAGGTGGTCAAGTGGAAGGAAACAGTTAAAGAGCTGTGCAGTATTAGAGGAGGTAGGATGGAGATAGGTAAGTGGTTTCAGAACCATGCTCCTGTGACGGACACCACAGAGAAACAGGAACATTGGACCCAGGTGAACCTACAAAAGCAAGACTCTTGCTGAGCACATTGGAGGCTAGTACTAAGACAAAAGTTTTTGATTTCAGAAGAGCAACCTTCAGCTTGCTCAGAGCTTAGCTGGGAGAGATTCCATGGAGGTTAAAGGAAATACGAGTGCTGGGAGGTTTTGAAGAATGCTCTCCCAGAAGCAGAGAAACAATTTATCCCTTTTAAAGGTAAGGGAAGTAGGTGGAGCAAGAGAGCTCCTTGGCTTAACTGTGATCTTCTGAGTCTGCTCAAAACCAAAATAGAAAGATACCAGAGATGGAAAATCAGAAAAATACCCATTGAGAATTACAAGGGTACTGCCATGACATGCAGAGATGCACTTAGAAAAGCAAAAGGTCAGCTCAAATTGAAATTGGCCAGAGACATCAAAAACTACAAGGGCTCTTCAGTGACATAAATAACAACCAGAAACAGCAGGAATATATTGACCCATTGGTAAATAGATGAGGTGAATTAGTCACCAACAACATTGACAAGGTAGAGGTTCTCAACACTTTCTTCAGCTCTGTCTTTACCAACACTGTTGGGCTGCAGGCCTTGGGAATGACAGTCCATGTTGATGCAAACACAGACCCACCACCAGTGAAGGAAGACTGATGAGTGCTAATGCTACAACGCACGGGTGTTGAGGTGTTGGGGTTCACTCCACAATCTTTGGGAAGTTGGAGGTCCAGAGACATCCTAGAAGACTAGAAGAAGGTTAATGCCACCCCCATCTACAAGAAGGGGTTAAAGGAGGATCCAGGAAATTATAGGCCCAACAGTCTTACTCCAGTCCCTGGGAAAGTTATGGAACAAATCCTCCTGAGGGCTATCATAAGTCAAATGAAATACATGATTGGAAAAAGCCAGCACAAATTCACACAAATTGTGCTTGACAAACCTGATTGCCTTCAAAGACAAAGTAGCCTGCTCAGTTGATATGGGGTGGGCAGTAGACATTGTCTACCTGGATTTCTCCAAGGCTTTTGACGTGGTTCCCCACAGACTCTTCCTAGAGAAACTGATGCATTACAGTCTTGAGAAGTCATCTGGGTGATGAGTGAGGAACTGGCTGATGATAGGTTGCACCCAGAAGGTGGCGGTCAATAGCTCCTTTTCAAACTGGCAACCTGTCACAAGTAGGGTCCCGCAGGCCCAAAGCTGTTTAGTATCTTCATAAGTGATCTGGATGATGGGATCACGTGTATCCTGCCTAAGTCTGCTGATGATACCAATCTCAGTGGGGAAGTGGACACTTGGGAAAGAAGAGCCGCCCTTCAGGAAGACCTAGACAGGCTGGAGGAGCAGGCTAACAAAAACCTTATGAAGTTCAACATGGACAAGTGTAAGCTCTTGCACCTGGGAACACAAAATCCAGGAGGACAACTCAGGCTGGGATCTACCTGTCTGGGGACCAGCTCTGTGGAAAGGAACCTCGGCATCCTAGTGGACAGCACACTCAATAGGAGCGAGCAGTGTGCTGCTGCAGCAAAGAGCCAACAGGATGCTGGGCTGCATCAACGAGAGTATCACCAGCAAAAACTAAGAAGTCATTCATTATCCCATTCTACTCAGTGCTTGTTGGGCCACACCTGGAATACTGTGTTCAGTTTTGGCCCCCGCTATACAAGAATATGTGGAGAGGTTTTAGAGGGTCCAGAAAAATGTCGCGAAGATGACCAGGCCTGGGAAGCCTGCCATGTGAGGAAAAGCTGAGAGAATTGGGTTTGTTCAGCCTTGAGAAGAGAAGGTTTAAGGGAGACCTTACCATCATGGTCCAGTTTTTAAGGGGTTGCTACAAAGAAGATGAAGATTCCCTTTTCAGAAGGAGTCACATGGAAAAGATGAAGGTAATGGGTACTTTTGGGGAGAATCTGATTGAACAAGATTTTTCACAATGAGAACAATCAACCACTGGAATAACCTCCCTAGGGGGTGGTGGTTTCCCCATCACTGTACACTTTTAAGATTCAACTGGACAGAGTGCCTGGCGATCTTGTCTAGACCATGCTTTTGCCAAGAAAGGTTGGACCAGATGATCCTTGAGGTTCCTTCCAGCCTGGTACTCTATGATTCCATGAATATCCATTATTTTATTATTCTCTCCAATTCTGACTTGACCCCATATTTTTACAACAGGTTTGCTAATAAACAACACCAAAGGCAATTGTTTTGGCACACACATTGTACAGTTACGATACAGAATAGTCACTTACAATATTTTCTGCACTGCATTCAATGACATTTATTAAGCCCTTCTGCTTACATGCATTTAGCCTACTCAATTTAGATTTCTCTGCAGTAAGCACTCTCCAGGCTACTGAGAAACTAAAAATTAAGACTTAATTTGTCAAATTATTTTTATTAATAGCTATTGATTGTCTTTCAACAGAATTCTGTAACCTTTGAGAACATCTCATAATTAGCCAAGTGTCCTGATTATGTGATAGTTCCTGTTTAAAAATCTGTTTTATAGTGAGTTCCACATAAAATACTGCTATAACAGACGTGAAACTGTAGATTATTGGTTTCAGAACACTGAGAAATGCCCTCAACATACTGAACATACAACTGCTACAGCCTTAGTAAGAGGCAATTTAGTAGTCTGTACTCATACTTCAAATTCTAGTCATAATACAAGCATGCACTTTAAAAATCTTAGAAAATACCTTGGGGATATTTCCCACTAAAATCAACCAAACAAAAATCAGATTCACAAAAAAAATGGGTGGTGCTGATAACAACTTAACAACTTCTTTCATTGCTCAGAAGTGGAAACTTGGTCATTATTAAGAACTCTGCAGCAATAAGCTGTTGCTCAAGGCAACTAGCACTTTCCCTGTTTGCCCACAAGGAAAGAAAATAGCACAGAACCCAAACAGGCATCACAGATAAAGCTCAGCAGGGAAGCACTTGTTTTCCACCCACCCTCCCCCATTCCACCTCACTCTTTGTTCAGAAGAGACTAACCTTCAACCACGAAACCTGTTTATTCTTCCCCCATTCAAATAAACACAGGCCCAACTTGCCACTCTGCTGGCTCCCTTTTAATACCAATGGAACCATTGAAATGATCTTCAAGAACAAAAATATAAACAAACAGGCACTCTTTTCTTTGCAGTTTTTCCAAATAATAAATTAGTATCAAGAGCAAAGTATGACACTTTACTGAATAAGGACTCATAGACATGTAATAAAATCTCTGCTGGCTGCAAGAAACACCTTCAATAAGTCAGTTAGGTAGATTCGTTCACAATAGCAATACATATAGTCAATTTGGGTGATACTACACCTACAGTGGTGACAGCAGATGCTGAAATCTGGTGTCCACACTCTATTTCCCAGTATCCTGGACAATCTGCACTGAGTAATGTACGGCACGAGGGAGAGCACCGCCAGCAGGCTACGGGATGTGATTATTTCTCTAAAATTGTTAAGGGATGGGAGCACCTGACTTCTATAAAACACCTATGAGAGTTGGGAATGTTAAGCCTCCTGAAGTCTTATAGAAATAAAAACAATGCAGCCAGGGTCTTCTCACTGCTACAGAGTTGCAGGACAGGAAACAATGAGTAGAAAGATAAAATTCCACTTTTTCCAGAAACATATTTGAGATTTTTTGGGTTGCTTTGTTTGTTTGCTTGTCTTTTTCACTGTGAAGATGATCAAACACTAGCAGAGATTGCTATGAGAAGTTGTGAAGTCTCTATCCTTTGCAATATTCAAAACTCAACTGAACATGGCCCTGAGAAACCTGGACCCCAGATTTTTTTTTGTAAGAACGGATTCATTTCACTATTCGTACCTTAGAGAGAAAATCCATTAGTACATACGTTCAATCTGTGGTGCAAACAATCTTTTCTAAAAAAATCACCTATTGTAGGACTATAAAAACGTCTTTGAAATCATTCAGTCATATCCACTCATGGCATTAAAAACCATCTGTAACACTGACTGGAAAAGGACAGAAATTTACCTTGCTAATTTTTTTGACAGGCTCTTGTCCTGTCACTGCAGAGGTCAGGACAGCAAAATAGACATGCTGTGCAAAGAAAGCCATAAAAACAACAGATGATTGTACTCTGGGTCAAATCCACCTTACTGAATTTTTACTTAACAGTGCAAAGAGAGAATCCTTTTGGTTCCTGTGTCCAAGGCTCAGAGAAAATAGCTGTCAAATAGTTTCCTATAGTGTCCTAAAGACAAACTTATACAGAAAACACTGCCATGTGATAAATAAGGAGCCACACAATTACTTCTTAATTACTTGGCAGAATAAAGACGTAATGCAGAATCAGCATCTCTTTTTTTCCTTTCAGTTCTCCTCCCTTCTCTCAGTCACCGTGCTGCATCCAGGTTTCCTGCATTATGGGTATAAGATCATTAACTTGCTTTTCCATCCTTCTAAAATCCGCATAGACATTTTTTACCACATCTTTCAATAATGAGTTCCTCTCAGTGAGTATTGAGAACTGACACAAAAGTTAAAGACACTTTCCAAAAATGTATCTACAGCCTGTTTGAATGCATCTTTGGAGAGTGTCCCCAGCTCTCCTCTAATGCGTTTGTGGCTTTTCTACCCTTCCTGTCATTGCACATCATTTATTTTTCCACTTACATAAACTAAACATGTTCACCAGCTTATCCTCTCAGACACCTATTGAATTTTGGATTTGGAAGTTCAAAACAGAATAGTTTTAAGTTGCTCATTTTTCAAATGTGAATAACATGGACACTAATGATACATCCTGTGACAGTATTGTCATACTGAACTTAGTTGCTCTTTAATTTTTATCTTCAGTCATATATTTCTCTCTCTGCTTCTTGTATGCACACACCAAAAAAATGAATAATAATAGCTATATCCAAAATTTTTCCCCCAGTATTATTTCAATACATATAGCTGCACTGTCATTGTTACTCTTACGCGCTGTCCATGCCTAAACTACCCTTCTTTCATCAACAACCCATGTTGATTAGGATGCACGTTCATGTTTTTCCAGAACAAAATATATTAAAGACTTCTACTAATGGTGTGTAACAGTTGTAGTTTATGATATTTCTGTAATTTATACAGCTCCTGGGAATTACTTCTGAGTTACTTCAATGATGTAAAATCTGTTGACTTTTTCTCTGTAATGCATTTCAATACCAATGTTAATTATAATGTGAATCTGTTTCAATCTAGATTTAAATTCAGGTTTCCAAAGATATAGATAGGAGTCTGCTAAAGAAGTAACTCAGGCCACAGTATCCTTACTGCATTTGGAAAACATCCTGCTACTTGGGAAGTTTGATTTAATTAACTTTTACTCTCATCTGTTTAGCTTGGTCCTTTTCTATCTCACTCAAGGATGTGCTGTACTGGAAAGAACCACAGTGTACTTTTTTCTGCTTGCCTCTATCTCATTCTCTGCCAGCATATCAGATATTTAGGCTATGTTAAGACAGACAGAACATTAAAATGAGCTGGCAGCAAAACCAGGGTGATATTATAGATCATCTAACCTCAACTCTTTTAGCATGACTATGTATAGTATTTAAAATATGAAAATGCAGGAAGCAGGGTAGGATTACCATTAGAGAAAGAGTAGGATCAGAACAGGATTAGTAATTTAAAAGATGTGAAAAATTTTACAAACATTTTACAAAAAAATGTTTTAGATACAGTCAAAGTTACAGGATCAGAAAACAGTGGAGAAATATGGCAGAGGAGCCAGGACATTACATGATTAAATTTGGAAAAAAAACAGCAATAATGAATTTTCTTAGATGGAAATAAGGTGTTATGATTGTGTTGGCTTTATTAAGATATTAACTGGAGTTACATTTTTAAGTCAAACTATTAATGCAGTTACTCAACTGTCTTGAATCTTTTCTGATTAAGTTAAACAGGACTTCTGCCTAAATATTTAATATTCCTACCTTTATGTACTGTTATGCATCTAAGTTTTTACCTTTACATGATTTTATAACTCCCTATTTTGTATGGCATTGTTTTTTATTTAGCTACTTTAATGCGTGATTAAGTGAAATCCCTGTTACCTTTTACTATGAAATATTCCTGTCTGAATTATGTTCCTTGAAAATTTGTGATTTTCCAGCTAGTGTCCAGAGATCAACAGTATGCTGTCAACAAGACTGAATAAAGTCTAGTAGTGGAGTATTTGTTTAACCCTCTCCTATTTTCTTCTTACTCAGTGTCCCCTGACATCCTAGAAGCCTAATTTTCAACCAACTTAATGTTTTCAACTACACAGAACATTGTCAAGAAACTTTTTTGATACTGAGGATTAAGAGAAACAGCTTTTGAGCGATGACTCATTAAAAAGCCAAAAAGAAGTAACCTTCGTTAGCACTCCTTCTCCAAAATTACATCTGCTAATAAACACTGTTGGTAAAAGTGATCCCATGAGGTCTTATACTCCTGGGCTTCTCAGAGATCTACCTTTAAACTGATTAATTTACTTGAAACACTACAGTTTTGATTTAATGGAGTCTGACTAATAGCTTACACTATTCATCGTCATTTTCATAGGAAAAATCAAAATATTATCTTGAAATACCATTTTTCAGTGGTTTATATGATTCTGTGTAGAGAAATATAATGCTGAATAATCTTTAGATAGCCTCTGCTAATAAATAAAAGACTATTTTAGGAACTATTTTTAAAGTTTTGAAAAAGTAATGCCTAGTTTTTGAATCCATACATGTAGCATAATAAGACAAACACAATTAACACTCAAGATTTTACCTAATATCAGAATATTATTAAGTCCTTGACTTAATCAGTTTGTCCAGTAGATACTCCCTCCAGCTGCAAACTAAAAATGCAATATTCTGCCTACATAAGTGTTGCAATTACCACACATTCTCAAGCTCTCTATTTGCTTATGCTCCACTCTGTTTACCAAACAGAGATTTTGTTGAAGTGTTTGAAGACTTTAGTTAAGAATGTGTGTATTTTTTAAAGCCTTGTTAATATGTAGTTGTAAATTACAGTGACAATTATCACAATATGCTTCTATCAACATCACTAATGATAAACATCCTCCCAGTTATGTGCAGTGCAATTACCTGCCAAGAAAGCATGGGATAAATCCAAAAGTTTCCTGCAGTAACCCCATATCAAGATCATTTTAGGGTAGTGTGATTTATAGCTGTTGGGCAAATTCAGTCCCTTCAAGCATGCATAAAAAATGGTAGGGAGAGGGACAGAAAACAGGATTTTGAGGTAGTGTATCCCTGCTTCTTGTTTGACTGAACCAAGCAAACAGCAGTTTCTCATGCAACTCAACTGTCAAGTAATAATCAGGTACAGTCAGAAAAAAAAATCCATTGGTGTCTTACCAAAGTTGGTCACACAGGAACTATTCCCTTTGTCTGGTGAAAATAAACATTTGAAGAGTGGATATCAAGGGAATGGGGCCAGCCTTCTTTCAGTGGTGTCCAGTGAGAGGACAGGAGATACACAGGAAGCATAAACTTGAACACAGCAAATTCCATCTAAACATGAGAAGGAACTTCTTCACTTTGAAGGTGGTAGAGCACTGGAAAAGGGTTCCCAGAGATGTGGTGGAGTTTCTGTCTCTGGAGATATTCTAAACGTGCCTGGACATGTTCCTGTGCAACTTGCTCTGGGTGGACCTGCTTTGGCAGAGGGGTTGGACTAGATGATCTCCAGATCTCCCTTCCAAACCCATAGCATTCTGTGATTCTGTGAGTCTATGTGAAATCAAATCAAATCCCCTTAAAATTGTATTGTAGAGGCTTAGAATCCACTCCCAGAAAAAAAAAAATTGTAACATCATTTTCAGAAATAAAAAAAAAACAAAAACAAAACCAAAGCAACCCTGGGTTTCCGGACTAAGTTCTGATAGCTTTATCTCATGGTAGAGAGAGGTTCTGACAACAGTTGTTGTGCTTGTGTAGCCTTCATTTTTTTATTAAATAATTAAACCCACACAATTTAGGAGAGCTGCAGAGTGAGGGAGGTGATGACCCTAGCTGTGATCCTTTCAACGAGACACCTGTAAGAGCAAGGCTGTTCACATCTCCTTTCTGCCCAGGGTTGGCATCCTACGCCACAGCTGGCAGAAGCACAATTTGTGAGTGCTGCTCAGCTGTCATAGACTGAAGCCGGTTAGTGTAACCCTGACTGATGAATCACAAACACAGATGTATAGCATGAAACATCTGAAGGGTCATACTCCTTTCAGATGCTTTGGCTGTCAGCAGAAGATGTGCACGCAGGGCACGCAAAGCCTTCAGGTGAGAGGTGCTGCCATGGCATCTCCACTTTTCACGTGCTCCTAATACAAACAAAACAAGAGACGCTGCCATCTCTTCTGCAAGTCAGTGCTTTTCCATATCTTATACCGTCCTATTCTAACTCCCACAACTCCACGGAGAAGACAATAAGTAGAAAAAGTATCTATTTAAACAATAGTGTCTATTTATGGTTTTGCTCTACAATACATACTTTTATACCTACGCTTCAGGATAATTTAAGAGCTTGGTTAACTTGCAGCTTGTCTGCTCCACTGAAAATGACGGGATGGCTCATGACCTAATGAGCTTTCTATCATCTTTTTCCTTACACTTTCGTTTTCTCCTTAAGTTTTCTTAAGACAGAAACTTGACCTACTGGACATTTTTGAGCTACCACTCATACTTACGTTTATTCTGAGTGATATACACATCACAAAATTTCAGTACATTGGATTTGCACTCTATATACTCATCTAATGATGAATTAAAACCTCCAGCTGAGTAATTGTTTTGAAATTCAAGCAAGGGACTACTATATGTTACTCTTGTTTTCTCTTGTACTGTTCCTGTAACTTTGCTTGTTTAAGTGAGTACTCTTTACTGACCGGACCAAGGCACAAAACTATCTGAAACCAGTCTTTAAGCTATCATTGACCAGTAGGACACATAGAAACATCTAACAACATTGATCTTTGGGAAATGTTTGTTATTTTAAGTCACAACTATGATCTTTTCTCTATGCTAAGTAGAGGGTTTCTGAGTTAAGTTCTTCAGATACACTTGTCAGACACTGTTTTAACTCTCTGTTGATTATGACATAGATATCTATGATACAGAGGTATGATTAAGACACCAATAATGAGCAATGCAATGACCACAGCACTACACAAAACGCAGTGGACGTGATCACTGGTTGGCCAGTCACAGACTAACGGGATACTGAAACAACTATTCCAGCATTTAAAGTTTGCACTTACCAACCTCCACAACACTAGAGCAATTGGGGTCTGTGAAGCCTTCAGGACACTCGCATGAGTAGAAGTCATCATTCAGCCCAGACAGACAGATGCCACCATTTTTGCATGGGTTGGAGTCACACACATCCCCTGTAGGTTAAAACGAAAAAAATTATTGTATAAAGCTCTCCAAAACTTATTCACAAGCTCTAAGTGTGGCAGACTGCTGATAACCAAGAACAGCCTGCCAAAATAATGCTAAAAGAGCAGATTTTGCTTGTCCTTCAATTGCTTTTCAGTGAAGACACTCAATTCCATTAGTTTCAAGAGCAGTAGGATGCAAACTCTTGAAGATGCACCACAGGGCCACTTTGTACGGTCAGAACTTGAACACGTTTCCAGTATCACCAGCGTGTACAACACATTATTGTGATTTCCCATCTAATAGTACTTGAAATGCCCTTCAGAAGGAAATCTAAAAGGGAACAGAGTATCTGTTCAATTCTTGTAATTCCTCAGTTTTAACACCCATAAAGAACTCCACCTTATCACAGTTCTACAAATGTACAGAAATACAGGATTGCATCCCATCACCAATGGGATAACTGGAAATGATCCTAAAGAATTCCCAAGGCTTTTGTCAGCTTCGATGTAAAATTTTTTCTCACCTAATTAAAAAAGTATTTAGATGCATTTTTCATTTACCACAACCTTAATCTTATAAGACAGATGTGCACTCTCTGTTGCTCTGTACTGCTTTTAGAAATATTAATGATTTGTACAGTAGTTTTGTTTTGCAAAATTTTTGCAAATGCAATTTAAGCAACACCTGCAGATAGGCATTTGATTGTGAAACAACTTTTATTAACTAAATGCTCTGAGTATAGTATTTCCTTACCTTTAGTTAAATTAATAAATTAAATAACATCTCGAACAGGAACGTGTATTATACAAATTCCTATGGATATTTTGACTAAAAAGAGAGGGGTCATTTTTAGTATGTGTTTCCTGCTTCAGTCTTTTGATTCCATTCGTGCAATATAAGGGGGGAAAAAAGAAAGGTAAAAAGACAAAATACTATTCCCATTTTTAATTTTTATATTGACTGACAAATAGAACGCATCCCAAATTTTCCATTGTATTTCCAGAAACTGAAATCTCCTACTACAACCAAAGTGTGCATACTGAACTGTGTAGTTTTCATTTGTCTGAAGATTCATGTTGGCTTTTTCACTTTGAAGTGACCTGACCTACAGTTCATGATTGATAAAGCAGACTCTGTCCTCTAACAACAATAATTTTTTTTCATGGTCAGGAAATAATGGCACTAAGTGCTCTTTTGACCCACCACCTTGGCCCAAACTCTACTGCCAGTCACTGTTGTAAATTTTTAATTATCAATATACCATATCACAGAAAAAAAAAAAAAGAGTACATAAAGAAAATGAGATTTAAAAAAGAAAAAAAAACAAACCAAACCAAACCAAAACAAAAAACCACCAAAACCAAAAACAAACAAACAAACAAAAAAACCACAACCAAAACCAACCAACCAGACAAACCAA
>VXBW01003105.1:407411-437624 GCA_013400375.1 Thinocorus orbignyianus
CCAATACTTTGCTTGACAGCAAAGGACAACCTGAAAAAAGGAACTCAACTGCTGTGTATAAATAATGCAGCACACCATGATGGTTAGCCCATCAATCCTTGTCAAGAACAGAAATTCACAGAGTTTATGAAAACAATTTTTGTGATGGGAAGGCTAAAGAAGATGCACTGTGCAAACAGAAAAGTACCATCCACAACCACCTGCCCACATGACTTTGTAAAGCACTCTTTGCTTTAAAATCACATCGACCAGTCAGCTACCATTGCTATGCGCAGATCAAATTGCAGTTCAGGAAAGTCTGTTAATGAAAAAAGAAGAAAAAGAATTATTTACTCCAAATTAAGATGACTTACTCTTTAACATTGTAGTTCCTGGGATACTAAGACCTGCCAAAAGCTAAGGTACAGTGTCCTGAAGTAGGTGTGGGAAAAGCATTTGAATCCTGATGCACAGACTCATTATCCTTAAATGAATTCAATTTTGCTCAACTATCTTTTAGCACCTAGAATGATAACTGTTATGATTTCTGGCAGAACTGTTACTGTAAGAAACACCTGCTTGAGACAATGAGATGATGACAAAGAAAGAATTGTGTCTTCAAATTCACAAGATTTCAAACTTGAAGGAAAGAACTGGTGGAAAAAAGATGATTTGGGTGTTTCAGCACATTTTCTTCTATAATTAGATAACAGAGTATATTCTGGGAAATAGAAAGTGTATGTAGAAAAATTCATCCCTCTTTATTGTTTGATATTATGTGCATTAAATATAAATGTGAATATATTCAGTATGCATTACATATTCATATATTGAAATTTACAAAAGCTGACACGGAGGTAAACATACTGATACAGTAGGAGTCCAAGGAGATGCTGATAACCATTGAAACAAAAGATGATAAAATTTACAGGTAAAGAGTTGCAAACACAGTGAAATGCAAGTTCAGGGTAGTAGCCATGCATGTTGTTAGAGAGGTACAACACTCTTTACTGGTATACTACATAGTGGGTGTTTTGTGGGTCAAACATTTGATTTTGCCATTGATGGGAAGGGGGGGATGATTGTTCTTACTTATCACAGCAGCTCTATTTCTATTCGATTTCCTGCATTGCTGCACGAAATACGACTTATTCTAAAAGCTCTCTCTAAAGAAATAAGATTAATAGCTATTCCCTTTCATGAGAATAAAACTTGTTTCAAAGAAGAAATCTCCAAGTGGCACCAAAGAATAAACTGCCCAGAAAATAGCTAGTCAATAGAAATTTGGAATTTGGTCTGGGGGTAATAAAAATGTGCCTCTCTTCTGAAGCCCAAAAGAGCAACTAAACTTCAGAAGAAGACTGAGAAAGTTCTTGCTACCAGTAGCAGTTGCACGTTAAAATCAATTTTCAGAAAAAAGAGCTTTAATAGTTTTCTGATTTACAGAATCATCTCTACAGTGGCCAAGTTCAAATCTATTTCTCCACAGCTGAACCACTACTGAGAAGCAGAACCATAAATCATATTGAAGACGCACCTGTGCAGAGATGCAAAGTGTGAATATGAAAACAGATGAGCTCTACAGTTCTTTAAAGAAATTTGTAAGCTGTTTTTTTTTAGATTTAATGGTGAGGCAGCTGATTTGTTTTTTCCTAAGGTAAATTTCCTAAGGACAATTGTATAATTAACTTGTATCTCTTGCTATTTGGAAGAGAAGTTAAAGTTTCTAGATACCGATAGTTCATCTACTTCTTCTTGCTTGTTTTCTAAGCTGATCTGCTTACTATGCAGGTGGAAGGTTCAGATAACTTTTTAACTAGAATATTCATGGCAGACTGTTAAAATGGTTTAGAAAATGAATAAACTGATATCATCAACTGCAAACATCCACACATGAGTTGGATAGGAAAACTTACAGGAGAACATAACTCTCAGATTTATAAACTCAAGATTTTATCACGGGTCTCATGAAAATTGAGGTAGTTGCTTCTTTTTCTGAAAGCCTCTGGGATCAAAAAGATTGTATGCACTTAAACAAGATGTAGCTCGTAGTTCTGGAGCAGAATCGCAACGTACTCCTGCAAAGTAGGAGTAAACATTTCTTTAAATTTAACTTTTTCTAGTCTTGTAATCTGCAGGAATGCACCAGCTGATTTTTTAAAACCTAGGATGGAATTATGAAAAGAAAATCAGATTATTCAAAGCAAAGAATTCTCGTTCAAATACCACTCTGGGACTGGACTGAAGAATTAATCCTGGGTGAAGATGAAGTGCTGACTTAAGCTTTGGATTTAGTCTGATAGCACAATACTGTAAAAGTGTGTCCCTACTTTCAGGGTTAGAATAGAGCCCCAAAGTAATGTCTGTAGAGATTAATTTCAATCATAATAAATCCCGTCCTGCCTTAACAAAGTGTAATCTCTTCCCTTTCTGGAGGTCTACAGTATGAGCTACTTTATTCATTTGAATGTGAAAGAGCAGTACGTCACTGTACTTCAGCCTGCTGTGTTACAGACTTTTAAAGCGTCTGATGTTTGACAATATGAAATACTAGTAGAAACAGAAAACAGCTTTAAAAGTAAATTCTTCTCTGTTTCATAGGTTGCAGAGAGTTCATTTCTATGCCAACTGTCTCTGCAGGGAAAAAGATGAACTATTCCTGCCATTTCAAATCTTTATTACCGAAAAATGGATCAAAAGTGATTAAAGGAGGAATATGGTTATATAATGCACTTCTGAATATTTTTACAACTTGCAGAAAAAAAATCATGCACACACTGTCACAAGGATTTAGAGAAAGCTGTCATCAGTTCAGACATTTTTTCATCAAATGAAAAAGAGATATATTCCCCCAGACGGATGGTCTGATGGCACCCACAGCACACCATCCCTGATACTCAGCCTTAGCTAACAGCAGTGACTCTCCCCACACAATCGGGGGGATACCTGATAAATGCCTTTAACGAAGACGCCCTAATCCCTATCAACACAACCTTTCACAACATCCTTTCTCTCTGTGTGCTCAACAAAGCTGGCAAAAATTACCTAGGCACTCCTTGCACATAGTCCTTTGATTTCAGCTGTCATTCTTGTCAGCTGCTTTTGTACAATTATTTCCTACTCTCTAACACTCAGGTGAATCAACCTGCATTTCTGCACCTGTTCAGATCTACAAGGTGAGAGAGGTTTATGAAAAGGGAAGGAATAAGAGCTTAAATTGGGACTTTCTGTACAAGGCACTTAAGCTAAACTGTCTCTCCATTAAGTTGTTTTGTTCAATTAAAACTTTCAGAGAGATATAAAGTCATGACAGGAATACATTATCATTTCCAGCCACTTGTCCTTTGTTTTTAAAGCTGATCAGGGTATTTTTAGTAGCATATTCATTTGAAATTTTTCAGTAAATAAAATATTCACATTTTTTACTAGAATTTACCGTGCTTTGCAGGTCTCCTGATAAAGCTTCACTGGTTTCTGTCAAAAATTGGTTGGGCTCCTACAGCCTTCTCCAGTAACTACTAGTAGGCTCCACTTGTATATGACCATCAGGTGGTCAATAGCATAGGATCATAGAATGAATTGGTTTGAAAGGGACCTTAAACATCATCTTGCCCCCTGTCACGTGCAGAGACAGCATCCACTAGACTAGGTTGCTCAAAGCCCCATCCAGCTTGGTCTTGAACACCTCCAGGGACGGGGTGTCCACAGCTTCTCTGGGCAATCTGTTCCAGTGCCTCACCACCTTCACAGCAAAGAATTTCTTCCTAATATCTCATCCAAATCTCCCCTCTTTCCGTTTAAAACCATTACTCCTCATCCTATGGCTCTACTCCCTGATTAAAGGTCCCTCCCCAGCTTTCCCGTAGCTCCTCTAGGTACTGAAAGGGACCTCCAGGGGTTCTGGGGGCTCCCCTGACCATATTCTTCTCCAGGCTGAACAGCCTCAGCTCTCTCGGCATGTCTTCATAGGAGATAGGGATCTAGATTTCTTATTTGACTTAACTTACGTTGAACTTTTGATCATTATCTCTTCCCAAATCTTTCTTCAGAATATTCACAGTTCCCAAGGCCCTAGAAATGCCTCACCCCCCTCAACAGAAACAACTTGGATACACAGTAGCTTCTCTCTTGCCCATCTTCTGCTTTCCATGAAGACAAAATACGTGCACACAGTCAAATTAACAATGCAGTCCCAAAGGATGCCCTCTACATTACATTAGTAACATTGTCCTTCTGTTTCTTTGTTATGGACTGAGAGCATTCAGGTACATGTCTTCTTACTGGTCTTGACAGTTATCTTTCCAGTTTCTACTTTGACTTCATCAGGGAAGCAAGAAGATTAAAAAGAAAACCCAACATCACTTATTGTGGAATTATCACTTTTAAATTAATATTCCAAATTTTCATCCACACTTCACATATCAGTTTTACCTTTCCATTTCTCTTATTTATACTCCACAGCTTATGAGGTTAACAATTTGGAAGCACCAGACTTTGTGTTTATGTGTATACATGCACACACAATTATTTAGCTCCATACTTAGTTACTTGTACATACTTTATATATATGGAAATTAAAATGTTTTGTTTTCTTATGTTTGCCCTGTGTTGGATATATTCAGATATCAGTTGCTAGGTGATTATATGTCTCGGGACTGGTGAATTTACCTTTTCCCATCCTCAATAAATCCAAATTTGAAAGCTGAGCAATTAGAAAGTCATCATAATCAGCTTTTTAATCTCTAATGACATTTCATTATATCCTCTTACATTCACCAATATTAAATATCTTGAAACAACACAAATTCTAAAAATATTCTCATCACACTTCGAAAAGTATTCATTGGTTACTCTTAAGTACCTTGTTTTGTCACACTTTTTACAAGAGGCGTCAACTCTATTGGAGAAATGGACAGCACTTAATATCCCAAGTTAGGTATTCCAAGTACAGAACATGCACAATTTATAATTCACTTTCCAAAATTTTGAAAAATCATCTAAGTACCAAGTGTATCCCATAAAAATGCTTAAATATAAGTCTACACATATATATATTTATAAAAATACACTCACATTCACCTCCATCAACAGCTTCATCATGCATACTGAAACTGAAAGAATTTTTTCTGCTTCCAAGCAATATTCCAAACTGCAAACCATATTTGAAAGTATCATATGTGAAGCACTTAGCATTGGCTATGTCTAAATTAGAAAATAGTCTGACACGAGTGGGTCGGTACTTCAAAGCATGTAGTGTTCAGCCTGCTGTACCTTATATGAAGCCTGCGGATTTTGTTTAAGATCTAGTCACTTCCCTCCACATAATTTAAAGTTGCCCAAGAGACCAGTGGTTGGTTCAGACCTGTTAGTCACCATTAGGGTCTCCACTTGAGTACAGCTTCCCATTCCACGTCCCTGGGAATGAATCTTGCTCACACCATCAAAACCTCCCTTCAGGCAGAAGCAAAGTGAGCATAGAATTGGCAGACGACCAAGAGATTCACTCCTAAAGCTCACTGGCAAGCCAGATGACCATTTTAACAGACATGTCAACACTGAACGCTCCTTACTGCATGGACTTTTTCTACAATAAGCTCTTTTATTATACCACGCCCTGCAGCTAGAGAGAATAAAGCAAAATATTCTATAAGTTTCCATTGTTATAATTAGCTGCTCTTACTGTATTTATTTTCTTGCTTTGTTTTGGCCACATAGATATCTAAGTCTATCACCAAGAAAGTTCTGTCACCATCAAAAAAGACAAGTCACCTAAGGAGATGCAACAATATTGCTGGGTTACATCATTTTCTTTCTGACTTTACAGGAAAGTGATGCTACCGATCGCACTCAGAATAATAATTAGGCAATGAAGATATGTGTCCCTCCTGTGAAAGATGTGAAATAATAAGGGCATTACAGCTGACAGCTACAATAAAGAAGGGATTCTGTTTATTTTGGATGATGCGGCTGGCAGTAACATGCAAGCTTTGTGGATGAATGATGCAAACCCTTTTCATAATCTTTTGCTAAGAATCTCTGGAAAGATGAACAGACGCAAATTTTGTTTTATTTGTTTAAATTTGTTCAGAAATAGAATAAAACCTGGAACTTTTGCACATATAAAGACTCCTGTATAGATTATGTAGCATAATGTTGCTTTTAAAAGAGGTTTCCCCTAGTCCTAGATTTTCTCCAAATTCAGCATAAAATTAGATGAAACAACATCTTTGGCAGGCTCATGCGATCTAAAGAACTGAGTGTGAATTTCTGAGAGCACAAAGACACCTAAGACAAGGGCTTAGCCAAGGTGGCAAAATTGGATTACCTAAAACTGTTCGATGGTCACAGTCACTTCACGCACACCCACACTGTACCCACACGTGTAGCACAGCCCTGACCTTAAGCAACCACATAACCTCACCTTTCTGCACCTTTCTCCAGTTTTCCTTTCACGGTGGCCATCCACGTGCTTAAAGCTGTTCTCAAGGACCATCATCAGGCTTTAAAAGCCACTTTACTGTATGATGTTTTACGGGAGTGTTAAGTAAGAGAACAGTTTCTGTATGCTACGACCTTGTCCCAGTATGACCATACTGCACTAACAAACTGTTCTTAACAGTGCTTTTTAATCTATTTTTGTTTTCTAGCATAGTTTCTAAATCAAACCTAGACAAAGACGGGTGGCAGTCTGAATGTGCTGGCAGCTTGTTGCTTGCTGTGGAGTAAGATTTGAAAGTGAAGAACTGGGAATAGTAATTGAAAAGGATGAGAAAGAAAAAGATCTGGCAATGAACAGCATAAATGAGTGGCTGAGAACATAATGCTTTCAGTACACCATATTGTAAGAAGGAACTTAACTGTTATTTTAATGATGGTACATACATATCCTTGACTATTAAGCTAAATAACTATTCTATTTCGGTCTCTGAACATAGGCAAATGTTCTCATAACAACAATTTCTTGTCTGGCATTGCAAGACAAGCAAAATGTCTGGAGAACTTAAGTGCACTATAGATGCTTCTAGTCTCAAGGCCAAGTCATTGACCTGCCCTTCAGCATCCCAGATTCACCCCAGATTGACCAGCATGTCTTATGCAGACCAGAAAATAAAGCTGGTCTCCCACTCTGGCTTAATTAGTAGCAAAAATAAAAAGGAGGGTTTGCCTAAGTGGCCTGCTATATTTTTTGTGTGTCTGCAGCTTTGCTTTATTAACTGCATCTAGGTAATATTAACATGATTAATTATGTATAGGTTGTCTGCAATATACTGTTTGAAATGCAATTGCTGTTCTTTGGCACTTAACGGAGTCCTGAGTCTGCACGTATAGCATGTATTTTTAAAAATGCAGGACTAGGTAGAGGGTAATTATCAAAGGGAAAAATACTAAAAAGGATGTGAAAAATAATGAAGTGATAAACCTTTGTCACTACACATCAGTGCTTTCTGCTTTTTTTTTCACTTTCCTCACTCCTACCATTTGTAAACATGGAATGTTGCAACAGAAGACTAGTCTTTTTGGATAAGAACAAGGTTTCTGCTTGGATTTGTATGGTGCCAGCGTGACATCAATACATGTTTATTAGATAAACATGCACACATGCCCATCAGGTACATATAAGTATATAGCATGCACAGTATATAAAATAAAATTCTAGATCACTACCATTTCTATAAACAAATAAAGGATCCAAAATCGAAAACACTCATGGACATGGATATCTTTTCTTTTGGAAGGTGTCACATGAGTACATTTTCTTACCGAAAAAAATTATGGAAAATTCATTTTGCGCAGTAAAACCTCAGAGCCCTTCAAGTTGAAAAGATGAAAGAATAATGATTTTATTTCTCAATTAAGGCTGAGGTAAAAGTAGATTCAATATATTGTATTTCAAAACAAAGCATTAGGGTACTACTGTGGAAGGCTGCTCAAACCACTGGATTATTGTAGCACAGGAAATAGATATGTTAAAAAAAGAAAAAAAAAAGAAGAAGAATTCAGATTGAGAGAACTAGTTTAATTTCTAAGGGTACAGATAGCATTCCTAGATTTTTTATCATCTCTAAAGACTTTGTAAACCCACAAAACACAGAAATATCATTATTTGAAAGAGCTTGAGGGGGCTTAACATTTTCAAATATACAATTCACAACTGTATTTGAGTTTATTTTTCAGTTACCAGTAATTATTTACAGCAGCTATTGCAGTTGGGAATTCAGAGGGAGGAGGTGTTTCTTTTTTTGTTTAAAGATGATCTTAAAACAAAAATTAGAACACTTCGATGTGACACATTTGAGTTTCTGATACTGATAATAAAATACTTCCTAATCAAAATGGAAGTATTACATGTCTATACTACAAATCAATAGTTCCTGACACAAAAATGTTTTGTGGAACACTCTTGAGAAGTAAAACTTGCCATCTAATGAGAACAGATGCTCTTTCTCACATGCCATCTCTATCGCATAGAAGTAACCTAAAAATACTCTTTTCCAGTTCACCATAAATACTTCTGCCAGGACAACTAGAGAAAATATGCAGATAAAGCTATAAAATTATAAAGCTTTAAATGTAAACGTGTACATTTTGGGGGGACTGAATGCGTTGTTGTGTACAAGCTTAAAACTTCAGGGGATGGAGCGCATCTTATTTTACTAATCCACAATAACTAGTAAGATGCACATGGCAGGGCAAGATCACAACGTAACTCCTACTTCTTTCTGTCCTTGTACATCAGCTAATTTTCAAATGTGTTCATACAATTAACTTCCTTTGGTTTTCTTTCTCTCCTTCCCCAAACACAAAATATAGACCATTTCCTGACTCCAGTCCCGTGCCCTAACTTACAAATGTTGTTTGCCATTGGTATGTTTGTCATTTGCCATTGGTATCCAGTAATTTATGCCAACGACAAAGAACACAGTGGTTATAGCACAAACAGGTGATTAGAGAAGCCTCATTATTCACCAGCAGGAAATATAAAGGAGTTATTGTGGGTACACAAATAGGTTGCTATTGCCTGATCTTGACAAACAAAGGGACCACAATAAGAAAGACTGATAAATAGAATATAATAGTAGCATCTGAAATTCAAAATATATCTTCTCAAATGAAGGTATTAACAACAACCCAGAGACTCATTAGGGAATTCCTTTCTTTTTCCCTCTATTTGTGGGGCTCATTAAAGGAATCTCCCATTATTTTGTGCATGTTGGAGTTTTGTGCTTGCCACTGGAAATTTTAATTTATATTTTTTTCTCTGAGAATAGGCCTAGATTAATTTATTCTTTTAAAACAGCCGTTGATCCTTTTCCTCCCTAGACTCAAATTATTGTCACTAGCCCTGCATACCCCTCCCTGTTTTCCAAGGGACCAATGCCATGGACCAGAATCGCACAGGTTAACCACTTCCATTTCTTTGTTTTGATCTTGACCTCAAACTAACTTTTTAGAAAAAAACTTTTTTTTTTTTTTTTTTAATAAACTAGCCCAGACCACTGCCTACCACCAGGCAGTTCCACCCATGGTTAGTTGCCGCTACGGGGCTAGGACATTATCCCCACTCTAAATTAGGTTTTCTCCCCATCGGACCTGGAGGCAGAGCTGCTGTTTCACAGCAGCCAGGACACAGGCGATGCTCCCCTTGATTATACGGCCTCATTACTGCTGAAGAGAAAGAGTACATAACACACAGCATTGCTGAACACCCTGAATGATAAAAGCATTATTTGCATAACACTTGGCGCTCCTGCAGCTTTAAGGCCTAATAAATCTCCCAGGGAAGTTAAAAGCAAAACTCTTCCAAAAAAGCTGGATCAGACCTGCTGGTGCCCAAGTTCTCTACGTCAGGAGCCGTTATACAACTCCTAACGAGATCTGCAGAATCAGTTTTAATCCAAATACTACTTGCTTGACTCCTGTGCAAGTCCAAAGTAACTCCATTGATTTGATGCGGTATTCCTGTTTGATATCATCACCACAAGCACTATTTGAATCATTTGCTTCATTGCTTAATTATATTGTATCACCAAAACAACTTTTAAGACAATTTCTTACAATTTTATTTCCTCAAAGTATTGCTTCTATCCTTTCCTCCAATTACCTCTCTCTTTCTTTCTTTCTTTTTTTTTTCTTTAATTCAGCAATGTTTAAAACATATTTTCTATTTCTCACAGGTTTCTGATTAGTTCTTGCATTCTTAGACCAATTTATTTTTATTTGAACTTCATTTGCTTGGTAGTGTTTGCTTTTCAATTTGTACAGAGCCTTTAATGATTTTCCACTTGTTACTTTTCTGCTACAATTTTCTTGCTAAGTAGTATTTTAAGAAGTGTCTAGAAACATTCGAGCTCTTTAGTGTGTTCTAGTAGCACATCAGTTTTGTCTCAGTAATATTCCTGATTGCTGGGTTAAGCCAGAAATTGTTGCAAATGGCTCCTGCAAGTCTTGCCTGATTCCAACGTGCAAGATATAAGCAAGGCAATTCGGAGAAATCAATAAAAATATTTATTCTCTATTTGCATTTCTGTTATAAGAAAAAAAACAACAACCAACCAAACAAAGAAAAAAAAAAACCCAAACAACAACAACAACAACAACAAAAGCCAAACCAAACCAACAAAAAACAACAACCAAAACAAATCAAAAACAGGTCAGACTTTTATTACTTTTGATAAAGTCTTACTGAAGTCTTCTACTATGATATTCAGAAATGAAACGAGTTAGGTTACAAAAACTGCATTCAAAGTATCAGGATATTAAACACAGTTCAAGACAAGTCACTTCAAACAATTTCAGCAATTTTCAACCTGTTTCCTCTTTACATATCTTTAGTCACCTGATTGGTGACTAAAAAGAAGACAATGCCATATGGATGTCTTCCTTGCAGCAAGCCCAACAACATTGTCTGAAAAGCCTGACTATTGGAAGCAACCTACAAGACATCACAATAGAAAACATCTTCAGTAAGTATGGATCATAACCAGATGCTATTGCATTCCACTACAGTCTTTTATTTTCTTGAAACAAGCTATAAATAAATAAAAGTAAGCATGAGGTAAATTTGGTGCATTTCATTGTCAAAAGTGTGATAAAGACAACAGATAAAACTTATTAGCATATAAGTAGTTGCTCTAATTACCATATTAGAGTAAAAACCATGATCACAAAATAGTTAAAAGCAAGTGAGAAGATAGAAATACAGTATTTGTCAGTGTAGAGACCTCTGTGTTTATCTTCAGATCACTGGTTGAAAATCATAGCTGTAAGCATTTGCTGAAAACACATCTATTCACTAGTATGAAATATACGTTGCATGAACTTATATTTCTCAGGATACTCTATTCCTTCTATTTTTAACCGGAAAAATGCCACTACCTCCATAATTATGTACTTCATAAATCCATTAGATACCTAATCCTAAAGAGATCAGATATCTTCTAATAGATATGAAGCTAATTATTCAGAATTAGCTTTCTGTAAGAAATTCTGCTTTTCTTACAACATAAATTTGAGTAAACACAAGAAAATGCTAAAAACATTAAAAATTATGATGGAGAACCAAAAAAACCCATCTTAACCAAAAAAAAAAACCCAAACCAAAACCAAAAACAAAACCAAAAAACACCAAAAAAACCCTCACAAAAACATTGCAAATCTCTTTCCCTATAGGTGACTCATGCAATCTGTCTTTAAATCCCACTATTCTCAAGAGTCTACCAAGCATTTCCCAAGACCTGATATACCTCAAAGCCATGTCAATGAGTGGATCAAGAATTAAGGGGTAGAAGCTGTTGTGGGATTGTGTCTGGCTCTACATGGTGGACCTGTTTTATTATTAGAGATATAGATTCTGACGAAGTCAAAAATCCCCCTTCTTCTGGTAGCAGCATCTGAACAACAAGAAATACTCCATCAGATAAACAGAAGAAACAGAGACCTTCTGGTAGGAAGAGAAGTCTTGGAGATGCAAAAGTAGATTATTTATAAGCCAAAATGGAGTGGGATGTCATGAAGAGTTGGATCCCACCTTTATCTCATGTCTTATATTTAAAAGAAGATTTGGGGTTCCAACACAACAATTCTATTACCCTATCTGAAATTTTGTTCGTTGCAATTGTGGTGATAGAAGAAGTGACTGACATTCCTCTCCTAGCAACGTATTAAGAACTTTTGCAATGCTATCCAGGCTATACATAATGAAATCTACATATTTCAGTGACATTTAACTGTGATATTTCCCCTCTAAAAAATCTGGCAAGTCCTTAGATGTTGTCTCTTAACTTGTGTTTTGTATTATTTTGTTTTTTGCTTGTTCTTTACTGTTATCATACAGGTCTAAGTTTCAGATGAATGTAATATAAAAGCAAAAGTATAAAATGCTCATCTTTCCAACGACACACTATAGCAGAGAATCTGAGTAGGTCATTTCCAGGGGCAAAGCAAGACAAAAAGATCTCATTAGCTGGAAGGAAAGGAGATCACTGGGCACTGGTGAGAAAACTTTGTACTTGTGTCCTCATTTCCTCCTGGGAAAAGTCTGAATCTTTTAGGTTAAGCTGAACTTGAGTATTGCTCTGTTGCAGTATCAGCAGGTATTTTTTTTTTTTTTTCCTAAAGGGTTAAGGTATAAATATGACATGCATTTGAACTAAGAGCTAAAAGACAGTCTACATGTCTCTTCTGCATGCCAATGCACTTCGATATGGGCTACTGCCCTGCTACAATCCAAACAGGAAAAGAGAGATCTTATCAACTGATAAGAATTCACAGAAAATTTAAAACAAAAAACATACCACAATGCCACCACTGACCAAACACATATTCTTGTAGCTGATTATTCAAATAATACTATTTCATATCCTGTTCTAAGAAGATCTGAAGTCCAGCCTTGAAGAAAGACCACTTCAATGGGTTTAGGTGCCTTAGCAGTTGGCCATAGGGTTTGATTTATAACATGGAAAACCATTCGGACTACCTGAAAACTAACCACCACAATGGGAAAGCAGTCAACATTTCTCCTTGTGATAACCACAGACAGCACTACACAGACTGCAAATCATCCTAAATCTGCACAGCATCTTCATAAAACCTGCTTGTTTGCCCTAAAGAAGTGGCTCTTAAATGTTAGCTTCCATTTCTAGATCTCCTGAATGGAAAGGGTTACGATAATCCCAACATTTCAAAGATCTGTGTAAGACTTCAAGTGTAATCTGTTCCACAGACATCAAAGGGCTTCTTCAAAGACACAGCAGACTCCCTGTGCAGAGCAGCTTGCAGGTTTTGTGCTTCAGGTCTTGAACACCAAGTTAAATGGAAGCCAAGATTACAGGTACTGCCAAATTAAATCCCTTTTATATATACATGACTACTTGTAGTTCTGAAGTTCATAATTCTTCAGAAATCTAGTACTTATCATTTTAGTATTCGGGACTTTAGCTAATGCCAGTATCTTCCCCAACTGTTTGGACATAGGAATGTGCACACGTATCCAAGAAAAAAATACTTCTCTTACTTCCCTTCTTCCCCACCTTTTTTATTTTTAAATACAAGAAAACTGTCAGGAGGTATCAAGATTTGCTTTAAGCATCTCTGCAGCTGGCATTTTCTTGCTTGCTTTAAGATGGATTGTATTTCTGAACTCTAGTTTACAAACCCAAAAATCTTACTGGAATAACAAATTGGTAAGTAGTATTATAGATTAGCAATTTAAAGCATCTCTAAATTTAGATCACCTCTATTTGCCCCTGTCTGAAGCTACTCAGCGAGAAGACATTTGTTTTCTCTTCCTTCTCCTTACATCCTGCTCCTCTACTTGTTTTCTTAACTCCCACCAGGTATTGTGTCAACAGCACACTCCCTGAGAAGCAACACATTTCACACTCCACCTGCAATACTAAAAAGCGGATTTAGAATGCGATAATTTCATCTCCAATCTGATGCAAAATTTAAGCTTGAATTAAACAACTACAGACCTTGCCCTCTGGTTAAACTTTTTGCAACATTGGTATTTCCACACAGATCTTATGTTTTGAACTTCTGAGGTTTTTCCTGTGAAATTCCCTTTTGTGAAAGAATTCCAGAGTATCTTTAACTTTCAATGCTTTACTGCCATGCAGTTAATATAGTGATCTGAGCATATACGCCATATAAATGCGTGATAAATTATGCACAGAACTGTCCTGTGAAGAATGCCAGGAAAGCACGTTGCACCCAGTGACCATTTCTGTATCTGCTGCTGCCTGGACTTCAGCAGGGACACAGAGCAGAGAGTCCGGCACACAGGTCACGCACAGCATGCTGTCAAGCCACCAGCAACCAGAAGAACACTTTACAGTGGAAGAGATGCTGTCACTTCTCTTGTCAAGGCAGGAGGTAGTAGGTGTGAAATAACATTTTCTCCTCCAGGGCTTGCCTGGAATTTCGTGATTATCATATTAAAAAAAAGGGAAAAGTCATAATAATTTTAGTTTCTAAGTATGAAATACACTAAAAAGGCAGTACCTTTGTTTTCATTACTTATTTGTCGGTCTAAAAATCTGACTACAGAGTTTGTGAGACTAGTTTAATAATTGAATCTTGTTTTATAGTAATGATACTCTTGTGAGACTTTTACCCAATAGTCATAAATATCATGGCATATATTTTTATGGTAAATGGCAAAAAATTATCACCACTACTACTACTACATTCAAGAAGTGCTGATTACACATGATAGACTTATAAGCCCATTGTTACTTTCCAATTCACGGCCAAAGGTATTAAAAAAAATAACAATAAAAGGCTTTGGGGATACACCAGTGACGTGCCAAGTGATTCCTTAGTTGGGTACTTACAAGCCACAGCCTGATGAATTTATTAAGTTAAGTTAGAAATATAATGTTTATTGAATTGCAAATAAACTGAAGAACTCCTTTCACTGTGTAATATAAATTCTTACTTTTTTATGCAGACACATGCACTTTCTACATTTACTCATGCTTTGATTTTTATCTGCGTCCGTATCAAAACAAAGTGGGGAAAAATTCACCAAAGTCACTGGGTTGATACAGGGATAAATGCAGTGTGAGGAAAATAATTAAGCCCATTCTCTTAACACAAGGAAACAAGAAGTTTGCTAGTTTTACTTAGCACTTATTTAGTGCAAATAAACATAGTATGTGGCCAAATTCAGGAACCTGTAACAAAGCCCAGGTTACTACTCTAGTTTGCTATGACAGACAAGTGACTTCCCCTCTGCATGGGTACAGCACACTGTCATCCAAGGTTTTTTCCAACAGACCAATAAGAAATGAAATTGATCTTTTACCAAAACAAAGCTAGATAAAGGCAAGTACCCAGACCTAACCAAGCTTCCCTTCTGGAATTGCAGCAGACAAAACAGTATTTGTTTTCACGGCAGGGGAGCCGGGAAACACGGGGTAATAAACACAGGCAACCTTAATTATGAAGTTCTCAGCGCTTTCTAGAAGAAAGGGCTTCTGCAGGGCTGCTCCCTACCCAATTGACTGCTCCTCCTGTTCCATCTCAGCAGTGCTGCCACCTTGCTGTACTTGCACCTGGTCATTTTTTTCAGTCCCTCCGAGAATACTTGCCAGCCAGAACATTAAACTAAGGAAGATGATATTTGGATAATCCCTGTATATTTCTCATGTCATGAGAAATCATCATTTTCACCCATGACACATCTCTTTCATCTCTACTCCCATCTTAAATCTCAATTTTTCTTCAAGCACATGGAAATTAAAAACGGTGAAAAAAATCAGAAGGCAGTAAGAGATAACATCAGATAAGACAGACTCTGAGTGCCAACAGATTTTCAGCAATTTAATCATTTTGCTGTTATTATCACCGTCTCCGTGGCAAGAATCAAAAAGGATTATCTGACCATAATTAGGGAATGATTCCAAAGTGTTTGCTTTTTGCAATCAGATCCTGTTGTTCTCTCTGTTCCTTTAAAAGGTCAATGAGGATTATTTAGAAACAAATAAATCAAACTACAAGGTTACTACACAGAAACTGGTGGGAAAAATCATTATTAGGGAATGGTAGCTAGTTGTGAGATCCTCTATTGGCATAACTATGAATGTTGTTACAACACAGCATAAAGCTAAACATAGCATTCATTCAGGCTAATATATTTTCCTTTTCTTTTATTCAGTATTGTTCAATGTACCTCCATGCATGGTCAGCATAAAGTCCTACATAGAAATTATTTGAAAACCAGTGTTTCTATCTTAAACTTGACATTAAATTAACATTAACACATTTCATTTTTTGAAAAAATCAAACAGAAACACTAAAATCTCACTCTAAACTTGTGTTGACATGGTTATTAATTCAGAGTTACTATGATAAAAAATGAAGATGGAAAGAAATTTTAGTTGGATCACCTTGCTGAGAAATTATTTAGATGAAAACCACATTTGGTATGTGAAAAATGCATATTGTCATAGCAATGAGAAGGCTTTTTATTTAACAGTATTATAAATACAAATAAAGAAATTGCTAGCTTAATTTAAAGCAATCTAATTGACTTACCGTGTGAACTAATAAAATCTCTGAATTTTACCAGAAACAGCATCACCGCAAGACATAATTAAGTGCTTTTATAGTATCTAAATATTTATATGGCTTCTGAGAACGGCCTTATGTCTAAGTTATTCAAATAAGGTCCTAGAAGACGCAAACATCTGGCTTTGATTTTGGCTATGGGAGCTTTTAAGCTCTTAGTTTTCTCCAGATTTTGATTTTCCAAAGAGTAGCCAGTGTACAAACAAATCACTGCAATGGCTCCATAATTAATTTTATTATTAATACAATAAAGGGTGAAAACTGACATTCTGTAACTAATTGCATCTGCACTGAAGTCCAAAAAACATATAAGCTACAGCTGAAATAATGAACAATCACAATAATTTATGATGAAATATGATTAGTATGATGAATCATAGTAGTTTATGATTAAATTCATAACTCTCCAGGATTGTCATGAAAGCCTGATGTGTGAGATGAAAACACAACATTAACTACATTTTTAGCTATTCAAACTATGAGCTCCTAGTCCTTGAAATTCTGCATAACACACCCAATTGTGACTTGTGGATACAGGTATAGAACTCTTTAATTTTGCATGTTAGCTCCTATCTTGGTTTGGGTTTGGGGTTTTTTGTTTTGGTTTGGTCTGGTTCAGTTTGGTTTGGGATTCATTTTTTTTTTAAGAGATGAGCAAGGAAGTTAATAATGTAACCTGTGTTATCCACTGCATGTGAATTATTTTGTATTTTCCTACACATATGAACTTACCATTAAAAGCATTCACATGCTTAATATAAATTTAACACCATTTTTTTTTTGATGGGTCTGTCTTAAATGTCCCTTTAAGCCAAACTTCTTACAGGCGCCTTTCACAGATCAACTGGAATGGGGTACCGCTGGATGAAAAAAGGACTGGCTATGGACTGTTCTCCATTATACTGTCACCAAGCAGACATGACCCAAATTTTATTTGTTCTAATGCTCTCTTTAAATACCTCCACACAAGCAACGAATGAGGTGAACCTCTCAAGTCTGGTAGTTTGCTTTATGAAATCAAGTGATTAGCTTATATGTGAATTTTGAGAACAAAAATTATCATAAATTGAATCAAGAAACTAAATAAACGGGTTTGATAAAAGAAGCCTACTTTTCAAAATGAGAATAGCATCTCACAACTTAGGCTTCATTCATGATTTGAATGAATTTATGGTTTTTCAAAAACTTTACAGCCCATTCTATCTATTTTCAGTTTTTACCAGAAACACTGGAGATACACAATGTACTACTATTGGACTGATTTTTTTTTTTTTTAATGCTAATTAAACGTACAATGGCAATAGTGATGCATCACAGAATCACAGAATCACCTAGGTTGGAAGGGACCTTTTGAGATCATCTAGTCCAACCAATGGGGGGGGAACAAAAAACCAACCAACCAACCAAACAAACAAAAAACCTACNACAAACAAAAAACAACTACACACACAAAAAAACACCAAAAAACAACAACAAAAAAGCCCCACAAACCACCACACAACACAACACTAGCAAACCCAATAGAAATTGGGGCAGAAAAAGCCCCAATCCAAACAATTAAAATTAAAGGTATTAATTTTTTGCCGAGGCAAAAAAACTTCTGAAATTTACTTGTTGTATTTGTTAAGACCCAATGAGTCAAACAAACAATCAACTTCCCAAACAATATAATTTATCTAACAGCTCATCCATCCCCATTAAGTAACAGCTTTAGGGAACAGTATGCAAAATAAATCATAGTAACAAGCAAGCACTAAGCACTCACAACAGGGAGACCTTCCTGGGTGCCTGCTTCTTAATAATTACTTTACAACAAGCCAGCAATTAATTTTTTTACAATAACAATTTTTAAAATTTAGAGAAACTGCATTATGGAGGGAAGAGGAAAGCGTCTGCAGAAAACCAGAAAACACTGCTTTCTCTCTTTTCAGATCAAAAAAACCTAAATAATTAACATTTCAGTCAATGACTAGGAAAAACCAAGCTGGCAAATAAATAAAAAAGCACCCTAGGAATGATTGAACTAAAATCAAATAATTGACAGTCATCTGTCTTGTAATGCTTACATTACTGGCTGCTTTTCCTAACTCACAGGCTTTAGTTGGCAGCCAGAGGTTTTGACAAATCCCTTGTTTCACCCAGGCAGGCACACTGATGGGCTACTTGGGTTAGCACTTCTCAGTTTGAATCAGAGATTTCAAAAGTGGCCAAATCAAAATGTGGTGGAAAAACTGGAAGAATGTTTAAGTTGATTATATCCTTACTTTTAAGTGTCATATTGATGGCCCTTAAAGCACCCTTACACTCTAAAGCTACAAAGGATATCTTGGCACTGATTACATGCTGTTATCAATTATCCAGCAAATGCTACAGAGTTTCTGAGGAAAAAATATTAAATAAACTTTTTTATTTGGATACATTTAGTAATATGGAGAACACAATTGGGAAATATGTTCTATCTACTTTTCTTGGAAGATTATGGCCGATGAAGTGGTTGATGTCTGGTATTAAATCACACCAGGCAGAAGTAGAATCCTTCATTCAGTCACAATGTTTCACATGTTACATTACACAATTAATGCACAGACTTCTACCCTATTACGAATGCTGTTTCTCATTTGAAAAGACATGTCTAGCTTTTAACAAAACAATACAAGCAAGGTGTACAGCAATCCAGCTGACTGAGCCACCATTAACAGCATGCCAAACAGCAGGAGGAAAATCATTTCACGTGACCTGTGTTCTCTGTAGCAAAAAAAATTTCCCATTTCTGAAGGGAAAAAACAAAACATATTTCCCAACATACATGCTATTTATGCAAACACAGCCAATCGGCAGGAAAGCAAATTTCCTCCAGCAAGGAAAAAAACATGTCCATGTAATCATACGCACCCATATAGAAACAGATAAAAGGGACAACTCCCCAAGTCCCAAGGGTTAATCTGACATGTTTTCCCTGGGTCCTCAGGTGCAAGCCAAAAATTCTTCCAATGAACAAAATGTCTTCTTCACAAAAGATCCTTTCGGAACAGGTCACAGAAAGATTAATGTTATTAGGAAGTTGTCATACAACAACTCGGTATTAATTTGAGCCTCAACCCTTCAACCTGTCTTCCTGAATGCATATTGTAAGTCTCATTAAAGTTAATGAGGTTTAGACAACGTTTCAAACTTAGAGGCTGGATTCTAGGACTGTGCACTAGACATTTGAACTGCATTGGATTTATCCATTCTAATTTTTGTCATCTTGCTTTGAGGTTTACATCTTCCCCTTCGAAAACTATTTCCCTATGGTGAATTTCAAGGACTACTGTCTTTAATTCTGAAGCTATCTTACTCACAAATACAAGTACTGAATATTTTATGCTATGCTACAGCATTTATTTTGAAATGTCTGCTGTAAATACTGCTTCTTGGGCTATTTTTGCAAAGGGAATACTTTCACAGACTGTCTGGAATGCACATTGAGCACACAAGTACGCTGGAGAAAACAGCTTCTGAAAAACTTGCCATACCAATATGTAAATTACTATTAATTCACTATTAAAGTGTTTTATTTTAAAACAATCAAACAATCCAACAAAACAACAACAAAAAAGCCCCAGCAATACAGAAAAGAGATATATTGGCATATCAACATGAATTTATCATTATTTCCCAGCATAACACAATTCTGAGGCATGGCATCAACAAGCTCAGAGCCTTTCCTAAAAGGAAAACATTTTGGTTACAAATGCACAGCAGAATCCACACAGCTACATCTGTGTGACAGTGCTACTCCTCCAGGAAATGAAGAAATGTGCCTCAGCCAGAAAATCAGAACTTTGCACGCTATAATGCAGAAGAATACACAGATGTCACCCACTGATTTTTACTGGTTGTGTACAAGCGCGCACCATTTAAAAAAATGCATGAGAGAATTAAGTAGGTTTTCTAATTAGAAGTGTCTCATCATGGCTTTGAAATGGTCACTAAAGCACAGATTTAAACCATCCAAAGAAACTCAGAAAATAGTTGTTGAGAACTTACTGTTCTCAAATTCAGTGGAGAAGGGAGAAACACATTTACTCATGTTAATCTGAAAACTTCTGTGCTTCTTTCAAGATGACATTAAATGTATTTGCACAAAATGAAAACTTGATCCAAAGTTCTATATACTATCACACAAAACAGCTAAAAGACCATTTTTTTAAGACAAATAAATATACATCTGGATGTTCAGGATCTTGACAGACTTCCTGACCTCACCCTTCTCTTTAAATGGTTATGAGGTAATTTTAATAGCTTGACCACAGAAGTGGTTTCTCATCCAACAGACCTTAAAAATGTGTAACATTTTTTGTGAGCTATTTTCCAGGTCTTTTATATGCAAAAAAGTGTCATGCTAGAATCTCACACTCTCAAATTCTCCCAATTTACCAGCCAGCCTGATATACTACATCTATTTAATAGTTGCTTTCTGGTGGAACTAAAAACCATTATCACATACTGTAATTAGCAAAAGATGTATGAAAGAGCTCCACTCGCAACAGTGACTCAGTGAGCTACATCATTTTCCCGTAAAGCAGCCTCATGTTACGGCAGAGTCACTTCATCATGAGACTAAGGAGCCATCCAACTCATCCAGCCTCAGAAGTCTATGCTAATTTAAAGAAGTCTATGCTAGTTTAAAGCTAATCACCTGGCTATTTTTTGTGCTCAATTAGATTTTGCAACAAAGAATGCCTACAAAATTTAACTGATTTCTTTAATTTTCTTTAATCNTTTTTTTTTTTTTTTTTTTTTTTTTTTTTTTTTTAGTATCCCTGCAATTTTGCTTAGAACTGTCTAAGTACAGTATCAGAAGTAAAAAAAACCAACAAAGTAGGGTCAGGACTTTACCAAACAAGTTGCTGGTCTCAAGCTCTCTCTTGGAGCGGGTATTTTCTGTGAGTATTCACTGCAGGTAATTATCAGCAAAACACTTTTAGAGTAGAAAAGAGATACTGTAAAGAACAACAAAACATATATTATGGTTTTTTACATTGTTGCCCTTGTTATCTGGCTGCAGATAAACCAGCTCAGTACAGACAGGCAGGAGCCAGCTACTATAAAAAAGAAAGAGGAACATGGCAGTTCATCAAGTCCTACTTAGGATGTGTTGTTTATGGATTTACTGCAGCCAACAGCTGGAACATGAACTTGCTTCCAAAACTGAGAGAAAGTCTAAGAGTTTGCACGAAATCCACAACCGGAATGAAACTGCTGCACGTGTTGCCGAGTACAGCCCTCCATCCTCCAACACCCGGTGGTGACAACCTCTCTCTTAAAAATGTCCAAAAACCATAATTTACTCTGAGCACACAGGGACATGAAGTTTTGCTAGCTTTTAAGAATTATTTAGTTATGAAGATAAAACGGTGAATTGCATCAAATCCTAGAATCATTACATACACAATGAAAGATTATACTGAATATTCTTTATTCTTTGCCTGGTTTGGTTTGGTTTGGTTTGGTTTGGTTTGGTTTGGGTTGGGTTTGTTTGTTTGTTTGTTTGTTTGTTTGTTTGTTTGTTTGTTTGTTTTATTGTAGTTACAGAACCAGCATTTTTTAATTACATTTCTTTGTGTAACTCATTTTCGGCAGTTGCACACATGCATACAAACACCATGCAGACCTGAAATTAGGTTCCAGGTGCTTAACAAATACTGAAGACATAAGCTGTATAGGTTGCTTTGTACTAGAGATTAATTGGCACTTTTTGGAGTGTTAAATATGCTTTCTAATTTCTAAGAAATGAAGAAGAAGAAGTAAAAAGTTAATAACTTCAGATCTGAGTCCTAAATCTGAGATTTATATTGACCACCTAACACCACTGAAACAGAGAAAGCGAACTGTTTTCAGAGAAATATATTGAACTCTCTGATGCTAACCATGTTCTTTAATGGCAAATGAAGCATTTCTTGTTATTTTGTGGTTTTTAATTGGAATAAAGTGTGTTACCTATGAATAAACCAAGTTTGACAAATTTTTCTCATTTGGAATGTGACTAGATTCCACTGAAAACACAGCAGAAGAACAGTGAGGAAGAAGTAAAGAGGCCACAGTCAATTGCAACTCCATTCATCACAAAATCTTGGGCAACAACTTTGTAAGAGTTCTACCAGATAAGTGGTAAACAAAGAGAACATTTAGTCTTAATAAGATACAAAATGCTTTCTTATGTTTTTAATTTGAAAAAGTGTATTTTAAAAACATTCAAATTCAATATTCATTATATGAAATGGTTGCATGAAAATTATTTTAAAAATTTATCTACTAGTAATTTCTAGATGATACACAAATATTAGCATATAAAATGTACTTAGGTTACATTTCAAAATGTTAAATTTCTCTTAAAATAGGAAATCTGGTAAATTTGTAGTAGCTTGAATATTTCAAATAGAGGTATAATAATTATGCACTTTAATCAAAGTGGAACTTTGAATGAGTACATACTTGTAACACATGTCTGTCCATATCTAAGTATGTTAAACATATGTAAATGGACTCCTCTATTTTTAGTTTTCCACAATTTCTAACTCACTGCTCCCTAAGAGCTTTCCAGACATGCATAAATCAGTTTAATTAGTAGATACTCAGCTGGATCCTATTGTGTGTCAACTTTTCAGCTTTAAAAACAGACATTTATTCTTAAAAGGTACAACACTACCATTTTACCTAGGTGGAAAAAATTGCACATATCCTCCTCTATGTGTAAATGCAATTCCTGCTAAGCACTGTATAGCTTTTATTGAGACTATGCATTATTCAGGGATAGATCAAGATTTAAATGGTGTTAACAACTCTGTTTCATGAAGGACTGAGCCTTGGGATATCTTCCCTTCAGTTGCACCAGGAAAATAAGTCACTGCACTTCCTGGGACCAACCAACCCGCTCTGCCTCTTTGTTGGCCAAAATCTGCGTGTAGGAATAAGAGCAGATCAGGACTGCCTCTACAGTACCAGTCATCGCCTGCCATCTTTTCACTTGCAAGGACAAGTGAACAGAAAAAAGATTGGACAGGTCTAAAAGACACTGGAGAGGTCTTAAAATGAAATCCTTCCTAATCCTTCTTATATATGTCTTTAAAGAAGATCTTTGAGATCTCTGGTGATAACCACTTTCTCTGGTCCATAAGAAAATACAGCCTAGCTGATGTATATTTTATAATTATTGTTGTCATCTTTCTTCTTGAAAAGCTTCTAAAATTTATTACTTCCTTTTAAGTCTCACATTGGTTTGCCTAGCTTTCAGGTTCATATATTCTTTTAATTAACTTCTACAGAAGAGTGTGGGGGTATGACTGCACAAGCAAATCCTGTCTTTTTTTTACTAACAGAAACTCATAAAAGTGCACTCAAAAAAATTGTCCTAATAAGAACAAAATTCCTAGATTCAAAATAAATGCATGAAGATTGTAACTCTCTCCACAGATTCTCATTTGATAAAATTCTGACATGCCTGACATCCCTCAAGAGAACAGATTCAGAGCTGTGTCGTTCCACATTTGCAACATTGCTTTGACTTTTCAGGGATATTTTTGCCGGTCAAAATAAGCCTTCAGGCTCTGCTATCTAAAAAATTCCCCCCAAATCCATCTATTTGAAGATCATATTGTGTCTCTATGTTTCTACCTTCTAGTAACAACCACTAGGTGCAAGTGGATGACTCAGTGCACAAGAAATCCAAACCATGCACTTAAGAACAGTATTGAGACTGCAGTACTTGCTGGAGGAAGCATCTCTTGTAAAGACAATAAACAAATTACACTTCTCTGCTGAATTGTTATTTTTATCAGTAAAGTCAATAAAATATTTTTCAATATTTCTTCACTTTACATAACGGTCTTCAAATGATTGGTCAACACCAGAAGCAGCTTGATGTGATGCTTGCTATTTGACTTCGCTCTTTCGCTCTGACATTTGCAAAAAAACCCCACAAACGTGAAGATATAAGCAGATATAAACTCAAACTGCATGTAGCTAAAATTATTAATGCACTGGTGACATTAATTCAAAATTTAAATAGGCCTTCAGTTCATCAGATGTGCAATATTCAAAGGCAGTCAAACAGCACCTATAATAGAGACCTCAGCCAGTGGACAGGAAACAAAGATGCAAAACTATTAGGAATGCAGGCATATTTGCACATATAAGTCATTTTTACAAGCAATGTCCTAAACGTAGTTTCTCTGCCACTGCCATTTCTTTAAAATTACATTAAAACCAGATTCACCTTCCCTGATTTTCTTCTAATCATCTTGTTCCAGTACAGTTAAGGACATCTTTCAGAAACTACTTCTGAAATGAAAGTCAGTTTTATAGTATTTCTGTCTCCAGGAGAAAAAGCAGCCATCCAGGGAGCACTCCACATTCCCTTTGGGAGAAGAGATTTTAGAGAGGAGAAGGTTAGTCTGCATCACTCCCACTGAACTAAGGGCAGAAGTCCAATATTTGATGGTGAAATAATTTACTTTTCCTTGGTCTTGCAGTCTGTGGGCTATCACTTATATCAGCAATACTAATCCCATGCAAAAAAAAACCCTTCCAACAACAGGGTATCAGGATGGGCAGCAGGAAGGACGGGTAATAAACTAAAAGGCTGTAGTAATTGGGCAGCAGAAGGACAATCCAGAGTGCAAAATTTGCAAATTGGTGATCAACCCTCTAAACACAGCTACCAAAAGTGTGCAGGTCAGCCTAACTAGGACAACTACTTTGCAGAATATAGCCAGATGATTTCAGGTTTGTCAGCTAGCACTTGACTGGGTAGAATGCCTGAATTTATTTTTGTTTTCATTCTAAAAATCTTCCTCAGTTGGCAGATCAGTAAGAGACTCAAACATTTTTAGAAGGGCCACACACAGCCAAACTGTGCTATTGGTGTTTTCTTTGAAACTTCATACCTGCTGCCAAACACCTTAAGATCAAGATACTAAATCCATACAGGCAGAATGTTTTAGTTCTACACAATTTTCCAGGAATGAAATTTTAAAAATGCTAGTGTTGTGGATTAATCTCTACCATCATGAAAATCTAGACAGAACAATAGCAATGGTTGCTTACAGTTCTGTAGGAACCAAGTTTATTTTAGGTAAACATGTGATTATATACTTCACTAGACTTTAGTTTACTATCCATGCTGATCCTGTCTTCTGATGGATCTAGTTTCCATCTTAAGAGCTGTCTAGCTAGAAGTTTAAAAAGTACTGCTCTGTATCAACAACTGCTCACACTGAACCAAGGGTTTTCCACCAGACTAAGGAAAGGTGGAACTAGGCAATGCTGAATGCTACTAAAATCCTGCAGATTTGGGATATAAATTAGAAAGAAAGATACAACTAGTCAAGGCTTAGACAATTCTGGGATCAGGATCTGATCTCCGTGGTTTTTAACACTTCCTGGTAACAAATATTTAATGTGGAGCATATAACCACTCATTACAATTTTCTTGTGTGTTAGTAACTGAAAGTAAGACAGTGTTGAAAAAAATGAAGTTTCAAACCATAAAAATTGTCTTATTCTTTTCACTCAACCTTGTCTAAATACCTTTTAAATACTCATATATTTTTATCACATAGCCTTTCAGCATATGCATTAACTTGACTGTCTTCCAAAATAGGTCTGTCAAGACGCTTAAGATTTGATTTTAGGATTCAGATACCACTTCCAGAAACATAATGTCTGTCTTGTGGTGGACAAAACTACATGCTCACAGTGGTAGCCACCCATGAAGAACTCTCTACTTGTCATAAGTACTTTTTTCCTCTGACTATCCTACTTTGATAGCTTTATCACCAATCACTCTTCAAGAATACAAACTTATTTTGAAACATCTGCTTTTATAGATGCGTTATCTGAATAATTACATTGCTAAAAATCTTCTCTGCATTAAAGTCATATCCTCAGTCCTGTGCCATGAAAAATTTATTAAGGGTAGATGAAAAAGTCTCCAGCGAAAATTTCTCTGACAGCTTCTCAAATCAGTGGTTTTTGAACCTTGCAGTTGTTCTGGTCTTAAGATGTGAAACAGAAACAGACTTCACTTCAAATTCAGTAGCCCCTTGCAACACTGTCTGTCCCCATTCCCACTTGTATGCCACATGTCTTTATTCTAAAAAATTCTGAAACTTCTACATAGTTGTTCACACTGAACCACCCTCAAAACCTCCCATTTTGGAGAGTAAGTCTAAGAAAGTAAGTGTTCAAATCCATTCCTGCTTCTATTCCCAAGAAGATTGCTTCCAGTCTTCTTCCTATGCTTCTTCCTGGATGAGGTACTAGGTAGGATGGGCAGAACTGCTGTTCACACAGACACAAAAAAGGCACAGGGAGAAAGAAAATAAAGTATCAAATGGATGTGGTGCTTGCAAGGCAACCTGACTTTTAAAAAAAATCAACAAACTGTGGTCATTCTCACTTTCATTCAGTTCCTGTCTGGGAACCTCCTGTCAAGAGACAAAATGATGAGAGGAAAAAAGAGACTTCAGCAGTGCAGGGAAAAATTAATACTGAGTGCAGAGTAAGATCTCTCCATTCCCCTGACTGAATCCTTAAACATCTAATTCGAGAGACACAGACACTAGTAAAATCCTTGGAGGGAGTGAAAATGCTTTCATAGCTTTTTCCTCAGATTACTTGCTCTGCCCTTGCCTGCTGGGTTTTTCAGAAAGAAGTACGTTTGTAAAGGAACACTTGTCCTCCGCCTTTGAGGTTATCACAAAATCTATATTGGAAATCTCAGCTCAAGCTTCTAGATATTTACTGTTATATCCTATCTCCACTAAGCAAATGACATGTTCCCTTACATTTTGCACCCTTTCTTTTGCAAGGAAAATCTGCATTCAAGTTTTTCCTTGCAGAGAATATAAAACTGATTGTTTTGGTGGTGCCCAAATATACAAGAAATTCTTTCAATCCTGAGTCTTGGATCAAGGAGGAAATTCCTCATGGCTGGTATCTTTAGATCTTCATAAGTTTCTTTTTAAAAGCAGCATATTCTCAGAAGAAAGTCCTTTTGGATTTTCTTACTTTTTTTTTTTTTCTTGTTATTTTTTATGGAGGTCACTTTATCCCTTTGAAAACAGTAAGATAGAGGGGTACATCCTATATCTGAATGGCTAATAGCTATGGCAGCACTCTGAATTGCCACCTGAGAATGAAATGGGATTTTGATTGGCACTTACTCATGAAGGAGCCAGACTGTCCCACGATCTCTTTATCTATATATCATCTTCCTTTTCCACAGTGTGTCACCTTCCTGAAATTTTCGCCACATTTACATTGTAAGAGATCACTTATCATATCCAGTGCTTCTTCTACAGCTCGCAGTTTGTCCACACTTGCAAGTCCATCATCATTAAGTAGCACATCAATATAATTGTAATAGGTATTCCCAGATATCTCCATGCATGGCCTCTTTCACCCATTTTCGATTAATTTATGATCTATTGCCACAGAAGTTCACGTACAGAGAACTCCTCAGCATGATGAAACACACAACAGCACTTCCCTATTCCCTCTACTCTCACGTCTCTTAATGCTAAGATAAATATTTGTCCATCTTGAGTCTGAGAGAACCTTTTTTAAATGAATGAAGCAGAAGAAACATTGTTATGCAAATACAAAGAATACATTTTGTTTACTACTTCATTTTGTTGATTACATAGTAACATGAAATTTGACAACGTAAAATAAAAAAAAAAAAATGCAGCAAAATTAACCAGAAAAGATTGGAAATAGCAGTCTCCAAGTAATTTTACAGGATATGTATTTTCACTGATGTTTCTAGAAGCTTTGCTTGGTGGTATCCACAATAAAAGCATGTAAGAAGTCCTTCCCTGTAAAGAATCTAAACCCATGATCCTAGTCTTGCAGCACCCCATTTACCAGTTTGGTTCTTCCCTTACCCCTCCCATTCTTCCCACCACTGGATGGGAAAAAAGGGTTTATTTTTTCTTTATTGAAAAAAAGGGGTTTATTTCCTTCTTATGCAACCTGAATAGAAGAGATAAATGTATATAGTTAGATGAAAGAAAGCATATTGCAAGAAATAATTTCTTAGGCCTGAATTTAGATGCTAGAGCTACTTATTGTGCACAGAAATATTTGTATCAAATATGTGGATTTCCAAAATCTGCCTCTAAAGCCTCATCACAGGAACAAAGATGAAGAGATTTTAATACCTTTAATACCTTTTATACTTCCTCCTAATTCACCACCAAATAATCAAAATGTGTATTGCCTGTTTTTGAGCAATGCTCTGGTGCTAGTTAGATAATTAAGGGGATCGCAGCCTCTACAAAGTCAAAACATTTAGCAGCTCTCTCAGTTGGGTAAATGGAAAGGTAAATTAAAAATCTTTATGTATTTATATGGATGAAGCAAGAAAAAACCCCTTCCATATGCAAGATTTATATAGAGCTCTGCCATTTGCAGTAAGGTGGTTTTTTTGCAGTAGTTTGACATTTTGATCTGACTGAAAAGGTAGAAGTTTGCATACTCACTTTCTGATGTTGTTTGGGTCTATGTGCTGGAACACTCTGAATTTGGAAGCTGCTGGGTAATACCTGAAAAAGTCTGGATTGTCAAGGCAGACAATTCTCACCTAAAGTGAGGGATTCTCGACAGGCATGTCTTGGGGGAACACAAGGAACAACATTATTAAAGGAAGAAGAGGCAGCAATTGCAATAAAACCACTGCTTTTAAAACCTGTGGATAACATTCATTACCACATTAGTCCAAAGCCTGATTCTAGCAGTCTGTGTGAACACTTTGAAAAACTATGGATCTCTGCCAAGTAAGTACTGATAATTAATATTTAAAAGAAAACGGCTCCAGATTTTAAGTAGAAAAAGTCACAAACATATGGAAGGAAGAATCATAGAGTCATAGAATTGTCTAGGTTGGGAGGGACCTCTAAGATCATATAGTCCACTCATCATCCTAATTCTGATATAAAATAAACAAACAAAAAAACATCATTAAGCCATGTAACTAAGCACCATGTCTACCCATCTTTTAAATACTTCCAGGGACAGTGTCTCAGCCACTTCCCTGGGCAGCCCATTCCGATGCTTAATAACTGTTTCAAAGTAAAATTTTTTCCTAATATGCAATCTGAACCTCCCCTGACACAGTTTGAGGTCATTTCCTCTTGTTTTATTGCCTGTGACTTGGGAGAAGAGACCGACCGCCGCCTCTCCACCACCTCCTTTCAGGTAGCTGTAGAGAGTGAGAAGGTCTCCCCTCAGCCTCCTTTTCTCCAGGCTGAATAACCCCAGCTCCCTCAGACTCTCCTGAGCCGAGGTTGCTCAGGAGAGCAATCTCCAGCTCTTCACCAGCCTCACTGCCCTTCTCTGGACCTGCTCCAGCACCAAAGTGTCTCTTTTGTGATAAGGGGCCCAAAACTGGACACAGTACTCAAGGTGGGGCCTCACCAGTGTCAAGTACAGAGGCACGATCACCTCCCAAGTCCTGCTCACCACACTATTCCTGATACAGGCCAAGATGCTTTTGGCCTTCTTAACCACCTGGCCACACTGTTGACTCATGTTCAGCCAACACTCTCAGGTCCTTTTCTGCCAGGCAGGTCTGCAAGCATTCTTCCCCAAGCCTATAGCATTGCATGGGGTTGTTGT